>CABHPH010157475.1:0-26142 GCA_902168325.1 Peromyscus nudipes | reverse complement strand
AATTGCTTATAAAAACCCCATCTTCCTTGAATTTTCAAGTGAGGAAAGCTGATTTCGCATAGTAATTTTTTTTTTATCCAATGCCACTTAGAAGTGTTTGGGGCCAGTTTTCTCAGAAGATGGCCTTCGGGAACAACGCTTGTTCATCTATTGATGCACTAAGATGAGACACCAGGGTAAAGGGCTGGGGGTGTGCAGGAAGCAGGAACAGGATGTTGTCAAGTACAGTCTCAGCCTCCACCTGATCATCAAGGTATTCTGGAGCATAAACTGCACTATTTGAGTAACTTTTGTGCTGTGACATGGGCCTTCACGATCTGGTTCAGTCAGGCTGTGCCACCCTCAGGGGATGAATTAGCTCACACCTTCAATTTTCTACCAGAAAAGAAGCTATGAGAGCCCCCAAGTAAGAGAAAAGTACACAGAAGTTGGAGGATACACACAGGAGATGTTCCAGAAGGGTCTAAAAGGCTGAGAAGTACACCATAAACCTTGGCCTCTACTAGTAGATAGCACAACTAGGATTAAATCCAAGGACTGTGGCTCTCAGTCCTGATGCCAGGCAACCCAAGATAGCCAGCACATTTCTGGGTGGAAAGTAGGCCTCCCTTACCTCTTACTGCTTCATTGAGCACAAGAGCTATTACTGTTTTACTGAGATTTTAAAGTCTTTAAAAATAATTTACCAACTTGACAACATCCTGCTACACTTTTAAGTTCTTTTGACCCAGTCAGGTTATTTTCTGTAGTGGCTTTATATGTGAGTTACATAGTGAATACCTTTCCAGTGCATAATTATTAGTAGAATTATTTCTAAACTCCAAAGAAGCCAGACTAATTGAGGAGATATATTTGTTAGTATGGGTTTACAGAAGATATTCAGAAATGTGTCTCTCATATGCATGTATGCCAAGGTAACCAGCTTACTGCTTTGCATAAAGGTATTTAAATAAGCTTAGGTAATGTTGTTATGGAAATCTGGAAACTCGGAATCCTTGACCTTAGAATTCTGAGTTTCTTTCTTGCATGTTGTTTTGGGAATAAGCATCTAGCAGAACCGCTGGCCTTGCTACTCCAGACTAAGTGATTCAGGTGTGGATCCTCGCATGGTGATGAGGATGCAAGATAGGTTTAGGGAGCAAGCTCTCTGCCGGATGGACAGATGGAAGGAGAGAAGGGATTGAAGGACTGAAGCAACAGCTGCATTCCCTTGAGTTGTCAGCATGAGGAAATTCTAGAGAGAGCTTTACGTCTCTCTTGGACACCAGGCGTGACATCTGACTGATGGCAACTACCCATGATAGTAAGTAATACATGCTTGTAGACTGTGAAGTATAAAAGTGTGGCTGGAAGGTGGTAAAGCAGGTAAACTTGTTCCAGGAAGACCCCATGCTCACTTCTCCCTGGCTGACTGGAAGAGAATATTCACCTTACAATGAGAATCAAGTTAGAAACGTGCATGTTTCTATCATTGAAAATTAATACTAACCAACACCTACATGGTATTTACTGAGTGGTGGCATCTTACTGCTCACTTATTTACTTCATGTATAATTTATATATTAACCTAATAGTTTTTGCATATTATTGAGGAGATTTGGGCACAAAGAGGTTAACTAATTTGTTTAATGTTTTTCACAGTTTGGAAGAGGTAGCTAGTATATACCCATTTGATGGTTTTAACTACTGAGGACATGGAAGTTAGGTTGGGAAAAAGGAAATAGAAGTCAGCTGCAATTATTTTTGCATATATGTTTAAAAGTTTTAATTATTCACACTTCTTTATATCTACAGTGAGTCATAATTTACAGAAGAAATTACCCTTCGTACATATTTCAAATTTTAAATGATGCCGGAATACAAAAGGAGAGCTCAGTAAGCCAAATCCTCTTTTCTCCCTTGGTGCCTATTTTAATACAGTTTTAGAAAATATGAGAATCTAATTTTTTTCTTTTTCTGTATTTTTACTCTCCCAACTTGGACTTTAATGAAGGCAGAGAAAGTTCAAAATGGAAGAAAAAAACTTCACTGTTTCTAACCTTTTATAGGCATGAAACGGCTGAGAAAATGGCTAGGTTGGAAATTTACATTCTTCTTGTCTAAAAAGGAGGAGGACTCAGAAAAACAGATACCCGAGGGCAAAACTAAGACACTCAAGGAGTGGTCACCAGGATGGGTGGACATTGACCACAGCTGTGGCAACAGCTCTTGATGGGAGTTTAGAATCACTATGGACCAGTGAGTGTGATGCCTCTGTCTTCCTCTCTTGAATACGAATGCCCTCTGCAGTTTTAGAATGCTTTAGCACTGTGCATTGAAGACATAGAGGAAAGAGAACTTTTCCCTCACCAATCTTCATCAAGATGAACCTTCCAGGGGAGAGCTGTTGACCTTGGTGGGTCCGTGCATGGCCAATTTTGAGCTAGCCCTTTCTAGAACTGAGCTTGAACTAAATGGCTATCTGATGACTTTCAATATGATTATACATTTGTTTTCTTGTAATGTAATGGGAACTCCCCATCCTCTGGAGACAGAGAGCCTTCCACCAAAGTTGTTATCTATTCTAAGAGGGGCTTTCCAACCATTTTTGTAACCAGGAAAGATGATGTCATTCGCTTCTGGTCAGTGGATTTGCAGTGAGAATAACAGGTCTCCTTCTCAAATCTGCCACATGAAAACTACCTATAGGAATTCCTGATCTTTTTACCTTCATTTTACACATCAGCTTTCACAGAGAACATCTTGAAAATTACTTGTTAAAGATAGAGCTGGCTTCAATAGGCTGGGAAACTCTGATGGAAAAATCATGAATAGCATAAAAAAAAAACAGAAAGAATAGTTTTGTATGTTGCTAGGATTCAGTATTTCCCTAAATAATGTATCACCAATATGAGGTGCTTGTCAGGTCCTCCCCATTTTCCATTTACATATTTTCCATTTGCATGAAATATTGCAGCCAGTAACCAGTAGCATTAGTAAGTCATGAGCCTATCAGGTTCATCACATCCCTCCAATCCTTGTTACCATCAATCTAAACCAAGCTATTCACCTCTGCTGATGGGACAACTGCCTCAGCTCCTTCTCATATCTGTCCTTGCTCTACTCTAATGTATCCTCACAGCTTAGTGAAAGAGACTTTTTCAGTTTATGCATGGTTCCCATCAGACCCTTGAGCGGACTCGCCTTGTCTGCCTGTGTCCATCTTAGCAGCCTTGTCACGAACCGTCCTAACTTATTTTACAGGAACTCCACAAGCTTTGTTCCAGTTCCCAACTGTTCAGTGATTTTTCTCTCTATAGAAATGTGCAGCTCATCTTATCAACTGTTGGCTTAGAAAAGCCTTGGGCTAATCCTGATATTGAAGCTCCTTCAGCCCATGTGACTTTCTTTCATTGTGTTTTCCTTGCCCTGAACATTTTGAAAACATTTGATCATTGTCCATAGAGTAAGAACGGCCCCCATAAGCTCATCTGTTTGAATGCTTAGTCACCAGGGATTGGAACTGTTTGAAAGGATGAAGAGGTATGGCTTTGCTGGGGGAAGTGTGTCACTGGGGATGGGCTTTGAGGTTTCAAAAGCCCATGCTAGGCCCAACTCTCTCTCTCTCTCTCTCTCTCTCTCTCTCTCTCTCTCTCTCCTCTCTCTCCCTCCTCCTCTCTCTCTTTTCAATCTGCAGATCAAGATGTAGCTCTTCTTAGCTACTTCTCTAGTGCCATGCAGGTTACCATGCTCCCACCATGGTCCCACCATGGTCCACCATGATCTCACCATGCTCCCACCATGCTCCCACCAAGCTCCTTGTCATGATGATCATGGAGTAAACCTCTGAAACTGTAAGCAAGCCTCAAATTAATGTTTTCTTCTTATAAGAGTTGCCCTTGTTCATGATGTCTCTTCACAGCAATAGAACATTGACTAATATCAAATATTCTTCAGGCAAATATCATATTACATTCTTGACTAAAAAGAAATAAATGTACCACTGTAATGGTGAATATTAAGGTAAATATGGACTCTGATTGGTGCTGATATGTTGTTAAACATTCTTCATTTGTTACCTGTACAGCTCCAATGGAAGATGAACATGTGTGGCTCAGCAGCTCCATGGAAATCCTCTGCACTTCCTATTGTATTTTGCTGTGAGTCTAAAATTTCTCTAAGAAAAAAAATCAGTTGAAAATTAATGAGAGTGAAAGCTAAGGATGTAGCTCAGTGATAGAGTGCTTGTCTAGCATGTGCGAGTCCCTGATTTTAATCTCCAGCACTGAAAAAAAAGCAACAAAACAGAATAAAATATCTGTTTTCTGGGTCTTTGCACCACCTGCCTTTTCCCAACCCACAAACCACAACCCCCTTAGGCCTCCTATTCATCAAAAGTTTCATGGGGGATTGTGACGACTGGTAGTCAAATAACCCCCCTTACACACACACACACACACACACACACAGAACCACAGTCCAGAAGGAAGAACCAGGTCTCTCTCCCCAAACTTCTGATGTTATTGACATTATTATTGGTATGTATCCGTGGGTTGAATTCCTCAGGAAAGCAGAAGCAAGACAACTCAGTTCAAAGCCTGGAGAGATGGACCTTCAGGAGGCTAAATGAGTTCAGAGAAAGATGGAAAAGTAATTAGTAGAGGCTGGTAAATGTTTTTCATACACGGACAGATACTATCTGGGCTCTTGCAGGTTATATTGTTTTGATTGCAATCCTTCAATTCCGCTATTTCGTATAAACACAACCAAATAAAAAATGTGCAAAGGAGTAGATACAGCTATTGTATCTGTTGATCTAAATGCTGTTTCTGAAATCAGACAATGGGTCTGTCTATAGAACGTGAACCCCCATATTAGCGTAGAAAAACTGGCACTATGTAGCCCATCAGAATAATGGCCGTGTTGTCTTCCAGTGAACACTTGAGGTAAATGTTATCTGCTCAACTTCCTACTGATGTCCATAGTATTTCTAATCTTTACCACCATAAACAGTTTATGCTGAATAACGACAGAGCATGTGAAATAAAGTAACTGAAAGGTTAGTTTCTGGAAGTGGAGTTTCCTAGACAACATGTATCCATCTGTAATTATGATCAAATGCAATGTTGCCCTCTATACAATGATTCTAATGAAAATTCTGAACCACAGTTGATGAGACTATATTTTCCCATAAATCTTAACATATGAAACATGATTAAAAAATTGTTTGGATTTTTGCCATTCTGAAAGAGAATGAAGAAAAGAAATGTACACAAATTTAGCGTGAATAAGAAGTTCAGAATCCTTTCAAGTTAATTGTTATTTATGTACTTGGTCCATTTTTCTCTTAGTCATTGGTCTTTGGCTGTTTTCTTCTCAATGTCTCCATGGTAGAGATTAGCATTTTGTGATATAAATTACATTTTCTTTCCTTACTGTGTGATTTGACTTACTTAGATTCAATGTCATTTTCAAGGTGTGGGGACATTGTGCTTTGAATATGAAATGTCCCTTACAGGCTCACATGTTGGAACACTTGGTCCCCAGTTGGTAGTGCTGTTTGGGAAGGCTGTGGAGTGTTTAGGAAGTGGTGGCTCACCAGAGGGAGCCAGTTACTTAAGGGGTGGAACCTGGAGACTTCCTACCATTCTCTCTTGCTCTTCACTCTGTCTCTTCCTAAGTCTAGATTTGAAGAATCCAGCTTGCTGCACTCCCCCTCCCCTGTTCCTGCCTCCCTGTCTTCCCTGCTTACTGCCTTGTGTTTCCTTCTGGGATGTACTGACTACATCCCTCCCCCGACCCAACTGTGTGCCGAAACAAACCCTTTCTCCCTCAAGCTTCTTTTAAAGGGTATAGTCGGAAGATTTCCTGTGTTCAGCCTGGCCTGCGGTTGGGACAAATCTCTCACCCACAGTCCCGCAGCCTTTTATAAAATAATCATACAGAGGCTTAATATTATTTATAACTGCTTGGTCATTATCTCAGGCTTATTACTGACTAGCTCTTACACTTAAATTAACCCATAATTCTTATCTATGTTCGGCCACTTTGTTTGGTACCTTTTCTCAGTTCTTCCTTGTCATCTTGTTTCCTCTCTATCTGGCTGGCGACTTCTGACTCAGCTCTTTCTCTTCCCAGAATTCTCCTCGTCTGCTCACCCCACCTATACTTCCTGCCTGGCTACTGGACAATCAGCATTTTATTTGTCAGCCAATCAAAGCAACACATATTCACAGCATACAAAACAACATCCCACAACAAAAGGGTGTTTTTAAACACAATGGAAAGAAAAATTGAGATGTAAATTTGGTACCAAGAAGTGGGTTTGTTACTATGATAAACCTGACTATGTGGTTCTCAGGACTTTGTAACTGTTTTGTGGGACAAACATGTGAAAGATGTTGAAACTCTGGATTAGGAAAGCCTGTGAATGAGTTTAATGGGCCATTTTGATGGAAGGGCAGAGAGAAATGAGGACCGTGGAGGCCTAACTCATACAGGTTCAAAGTGGAAACAAAGACTGTTGAGAGAGCTGGGCTGATTCAAATTATAGAAATCAACTATGCAAAGAAAAATCAGTAATTTTTTTCCTTTAAAAATTAATCTTTTGCCAGGCGATGGTGGCGCATGCCTTTAATCCCAGCACTCGGGAGGCAGAGGCAGGCGGATCTCTGTGAGTTCGAGGCCAGCCTGGGCTACCAAGTGAGTTCCAGGAAAGGCGCAAAGCTACACAGAGAAACCCTGTCTCGAAAAACCAAAAAATAAATAAATAAATAAATAAAATAAAAAAATTAATCTTTTGAATTGTTTGTAGTTTACTCTGCTGTGCATTGTAAGATATTGGTTCACAACACTACCTAGCTTGTCCAATACCTTATGGGACAATATATTTTCCCTGTGGATTTACAAGCTCACTGTTGTCTTACTCTGGATTCTGCTCTGTATTTGGTTTTGATTCTGAAATTCCTGTTCTAGACCATAGGTCATCGATCTGTTTGTATACGCCATCCCATTTGGTCAATAATGTTATCTTTCTTCCTGTTTGGTATTGTGTGATTAAATGTTCTTATGCTTTTATTACTCCATTTGTTGACATTAAATCATATCCTTTTGCACCAACTGTTATAAATGAGGCATCAACAAGTTTATTGTGCTCACAATGTACTTTTTTCTCATCTGGCTTCTTTAGTTGTTACAATTTCCACATCAACAGAGAATATAATGCTTATATTTCTTTTCTGTCATTTTAAATACCATGCTTTAACAAATATTGGTTCCATTGCTGAACGATTTAATCTTTATCACATCTTTTTTTTACCGCTGTCCTCGCTCATCTCTTTCCACTTGACACAACCTGAAGAGTAGATGAAAATGAGATGCACAGAGAACAAACGTGGAGTGTAAAATGAATACATTGAGTGTCATTATTCATAAATGTATCTTGCATCCTAAACTAAAAAGGGAGGAAGTGGGAACACAATGGGATTAAAGTATATGAACATTAATGAAAAATTTTGTATTAGAATTTCTGTCAAGAAGCAAGAACTATGTATAGATGAGTAGGAGATTTACAGAGGCATCTATTGTCAGGAAGGGAGCAGCTGATTTTGCTTCACAGTTTCTGATGTCAGAGGTGAGGAACACCTGATTGACCTTAAGAACCAGGTTATGACTATGGAAGTGAATTCCAAGAGTTGAGAAGATCGATGGATACAGAGAGGTCAAGAGACAGAGGACATAGTGAAGAAGTCACTGAACTGAAGAGAGTGCATTATCCAGGGATGTAGCAAGGACCGGGTGAGGAAGATATGTTCCTGCCAACATACCTAAGTGTTTGAGTTGGAGATTGCTGGAGTGTGTGCACCTGATGAGGACAGGCTTTCACTTGAAGATAGGGGGATAATTATCTGAAGTCATCGTAGGAAAAAAAGTCTCCTTCTGTCTTGGTCAGTTTAGACTTTTGTAATAAAGCATTAGGCTTGCTGTTTGAAAAGACTTTTTTCTGCCAGTATTAGATCTGGGTTAGTCAAAACCAAGAGGTCAGCACACTCCATATCTGTTTACAAATGTCCACCTTCTCACTGTGTCCTCACACTGCTGGTTAGTTGGTTAGATATCAGGAGGGTAGGATGACATTATGTATTGACTCCATCCTCATAATCTACTTCTTGAGATACTAAGGCCTAAAACACCAGGGTTCTGATTAGTGGTCAAGGGAGAGGAACCTGAGTCTTATCTCTCACCTTGAGTGGAGACATAACATTCTTAACTGTTGTCAATCGATGACTATCTAAATATGGTTTTAGGAGCCCTGGATCTTATGCGATTATCGTACAAGGTTGTCTCATAAACAACAAGGTCATACTATTGCCCCTCCCATTAGAGTCAACCCTAGTCAGCCTGGAGGTTACCTGGACAGAAAATACGGCTTTTAAAAAGCTCTCTGTTCCAAAAATAGTATAAAGCCTGCCTGAAATGTAAAGTGATGCAATGGTCTCCTTGGCCAGCCCACTATTATCCTTTAAATGCTCCCCTTTGCTCTTTGCACCCTCTGAAGAACACTCTGTATGCCTCCTGTGAATTCCTTATATGGAGATCCCAAGGACCAGGAAGTTGTGAGGATTCCAGGGTGAGAGGTGCCAGTGACAATCCTGTAGCCAGCAGAGAGAGTATTAATCTTCCTTCTTTCTGTTTATTTTTTATTAAATAGGAACTTCACTCTCATGGCTTTGTTTCCTCTCAAAGGCTCCACCCCCTGATACTATTACCTTGGAATCTACAATGTCAACGCATGAATTTGGGGATGATGACGCAAACATTCAGTACACAACTGTCTGCTCTAGCTGCCTGGAGTGCTAAGAGGGCAGCTTTAAGGAAGAAGGTGGCTGGGGAGGGGAGTCTTCCTGGGACATGCAAACTTTCCATTTCAATGAGGAAGATGAAAGGACCACACCACATCAGGAAGAGTCCAAAGATGAAAGGCTTTTGTTTTGTTTGTGGTGAAGAGGGAACTCGGATGGCCTAGTTAGGGAGGAAAATTAATGAAGTTGGGTTAAAAGAGACCAAGAGTGCCAGTGGCAACAAGAACTTGTCTCTGGGAGAAGCTGGATCCTGGACAGACTACGGTTGTAGATATTAACGACAGCAGATGGAACTGTGTCCTTAGGGGTTGTCATCATTTGTGTTGATATTGCTTATTATATGCAATTTGAGAGATGGTTTCTATGATTTTCCTGAATATTTAATTTTTTTCTTTTTGCCCAAGAATTTCATACATGAATAATGTATCTACATCACTCCCACCGGACTCCTTCTCCTCTGACTCCCCCAGTGTCTCCCACTCCTTTCCCAACTCATGGACTCTTCTTTAATTACTGTCGTTAAATACACACACTCGTATATGCAACCTGCTGAGCCCATTTAAGATTGCTTAAGTGTGCATGTGTCCAGGGCTAATTTTATTGTTTTAAGTCAATTGAACTCATTGTTCCAAATAATAATATAATTAATCGACATGGGAGGTAAATGAGTAGATTGTGTTCTTCTTATTTATTTTATTTATTTACTTATTTTAACACACACAGTCTCTGTCCCTTTGTCTCTGTCTTTCTGTCTCTGTCTGTCTCTCTGTCTCTCTCTCTCTGTGTGTGTGTGTGTGTGTGTGTGTGTGTGTGTGTGTGTGTGTGTACAGGTAACCTCAGGGTACAGAGAAGAGGATGTTGAATTTCTGGAACTGGAGTTACAGGCTGTTGTGAGGCACCCAGTGTGAGTGCTAGGAATTGAACCCGGGTCCTCTGAAAGTGCAGTATGTGTTCTTAAATGCTGAGTCATCTCCTTCATACCTCTGTTTTGTTAGTAGTTCTTTGTCAAACTCTTGGTTGAATTTTATCTATTTATGTATCTTTAAATAATATTTTATTCTTTTGAAAACTTCATTCATACAATGTGTATTGCTTATATCCATTGACCATTCCCTCCCTCCAACTCAGCATAATACCCCTCCCCACTGCCCTCTCAACTTCATGTTCTCTTTTTGTTGTTATAAATAATCCTCTGTATTGGTAAGGGTTCTCTAGATGAAGAGAACTGATAGAATGAATATGTATATATATGATTTATATATCAATAATATTATTAACAGTATATAATATATTATACACTAACATATTTATCATATAATGATATAATATTATATAATATAGAATAAATGCCATATATATGAGAAAGGGCATATATATATACATATATATATATATATATATGAGATTTATTAAGAATGGCTTACAGGTTGTGGTTCAACTAGTCCAACAAATGGTTGTCTACCAAAGAAAGGTTCAAGAATCCAGTAGTTGTTGAGTCCACAAGGTTGGATGTCAAAGCTGGTCTTCAGTTTATGCCAGAATCCCAAAGAACTAAGTTCTAATGCCAGTGAAGGAATGGACTTTTCAGCAAGAGCAAGCAGGCAAAGAGAGCAAGCTTCCTTCTTTCATATTCTTTATATAGGCTGCCAGCAGAAAGTGTGGCCCAGATCAGAGGTGGATCTTCCCATCTCAACTATCCGGATTAAATGTGTTTCTTCTCACTTTGAAACCTCTGGATTAAAAGTGAGTCATCCCACTTCAAATGATTTAATTAAAAGAAAAAAAGTCCCTCACAGGAGTACCCAGCCACTTGGGCTTTAGTTAATTCTAGATGTAGCCATCCCACCCTCTGATTCCCATCGGTATGTGGCCATACACTGCAGCACAAGGAGCCATAACAGTGGCCCTTCCCTCTATAGAGAGCGGCTTTCCTTCCCACAGCACCCATCAACTGCCAATAGCTTCTCCTAAAGGGGTGAGGTCTCAGGGACCCCCTCCCTCATCCATGCTAGATTTTTTTCCCACTGGCTTGATAGTGTGCCTATGAAATTATTGAAATATTTTTCTTTCGTCTTTATGACATCTATCACCATAAAGAGAATGGCAAAAATAAGTGTATTTCACACAGTCGATTGCTTGTTTTTTGCTCTGACAATGATATGGCCTATTCACATTCACTGTACAAAAATCCACAGTGTGTAGGAGAATTGGAGAGGTGCATAGAATGACAATTCTGGGGTATAACATTGAGGCTATTTACATAGTAGCATCCTAAACAAAAAACTAGGAGTTGAGTTAAGGTTAAAAAAATTAAAATGTATGAGACTGAGGCAGGGGTGTTGCTGGGAGTTTGAGAGCATCCTGGGCTACATAGTGAGTCTCAGGCTATCCAGGGCTACATAGCAAGATGCTATCTTGTAAAAAAAAATAAAAAGAAACAGACAACCAACAGAAAAAGAAAGTAAATATGTAGTTCAAGTTGATACAGTGCCCCCAGCAGCAAGTAAATAGAAAAGAAATATAGCATTTCCATTGTCACCAGGAAAAGAGCTCCTGTCCCTCTTCAGTGAGAGACAAATGAGGAAACTCATTGCATCCTTGTGTTTATGATGTCTGGCAGTAAACAGTGTTTTTTAAAAAATTGGGATTTTTATGCCTTTAACAAAGACAGCAGTGGTTTAAGGAAAGAAGCAGGGCAAGGTGATCCAGCAAAATGTGTCCATAAAAATGTCCTTACCATTTCTTTGTGAAAATGTTGTATTAAGGCAAGAAAAACTGCATAATTATCAAAGACAAACAAAGTGAGAAAATAATTGTGAGAAGTCAAATAATTATTTATATATTTATGTGTGTATATATGTGCGAATGTATGTGCACATATATGTGTGAATACGAGTGTGTGTGTGCACGTGTGTAGGGGGTACAGAAGGAGGCACCAAGAGTCATCTCTCACTCTCCACCTACTTTTTTCCAGGAACAGTCTTTCTGCAAACTTGGAGCTCACACCTTCTAGACTAGGCAGGAAGCCAGCACATCCTAAAAGATCTTTCTGTGTCTGACGCTCTGGAAGCTGAGGTTACAGGTGTTTCCAGGTACACATCTGGTTATGTAGGTGCTGGAATACGGACTCTGGTTTTCATGATTGTGGAACAAACACACTTAACCACTGAACCATCTCTCCAGACCTAGTATGCCATAATTTAATTTGTTAAACCTTATATAAATGTTTGGTGCTGTTTTTGTATTGTTAATAATGAGGGCCATTAAAATTAATAGCCATTATCAGAGCCAATGTAGTGAAGCAGAGAACTCACTGATATCATGAAACAATGTTAAAGTTGAAGATGGCCAAAGCCTGTGCTTTCAAAGATCCTTTGCTTTCCTGACAAATGCTTCTTTTAAAGAAACAGATAATCCAAAGCTTGGAAACCTCTCTTTTGTAGTGAGAGATTAAAAAAAATTGTAGTTTTATTTATCAAAACAGGCTTTGGCTTTTGTTACTTAATGACAGGCCAGTGTCTTCAGCCTTAGCACAATTGTGTCTACATTCATTATTGAAACTGGAAAAGATACATTAGATTGCTAGTGGGGAGGATATGTTGTTCTGGGGTTATATCTGGAAAGAGATCATCCCAAAATTATGTGTGCTAAAACTAAATGATGTGTGTGATTTCCTTGGTGGTTACCATAATTGTAATAGTTGAAGCATATGCTAATTATCTTGATGAACCTGGCTCTAATTATCACTGAAAAGATACAGCCATGCACAAATAGTGTTTGTTTCTCATCATAATGGCATGCAAAGGCTGAGTGTCCTTGTTCTGTACCCATGTTCCTTTTAGAGTCCAACACTAACATATTAGAATTGGCCTTCCAGGCAAAACCTTACTATCCAAATTCTCAAATGTTGTAAGATTTACTCAATTGCTCTTAAAAATCAAAATTATGGATTTTATGAAACATACCTATTATTAGAAAGTATGGAAATTATTTGGATGTGACATTTTGGTCAGGTTAGTCCGTTATGTTCAATGGCAGTACACATTGAGACAGAGTTCAGGGGAGAAAAAACATTTATTAGGCATCAAAAAATTGCAAAGAGAAAGAGAAGTAGGTAGACTTTATGGAGAAAGAAGCCAAGTAATATGCAACTCTATAATGTTTGACTGACAGAAAGTTCTGGAACAAGTATAGACACCCAATGTATCCTGCATTAGGCCAGATGCAGGTGGCTCTGGGAAGAACATACCCTCAGGAGAAAATGGCTGTTAGAAAATGAGGCAGAGACCAAGGTACCAAGAGGTGGAGATTGTGCACTGAGCACATCCCTCCAGCAAGTGCTTCCTGAAAGAGAGATGGAGACTGTGTTGAATACCTGCCTGATGACAAGCTGGAATAGACCAAAGGGCCTGATGAATGTGTGTATTACCTCTACTTCCTATGTAAAATCCCTCTCCCTTCTGTATTTATGTCATGATTGTGGGTAGAGGGATAATGCTGACAAGTTGATTAGTAATGAACATAGGGATAAGAAGGAATCATGAATCCAGGCTTGCAGTTGTATGGACAACTTCAAAGCCTTCATTAACAAGTAGATACGCGTTCTAATATGGAATAAGAGAGTATGGATATGAATTGGTTCTGAAAAATATAACCAAAATGATAAGATAGCTTTGCAAGCAAGGAGTCTAGATATGATTCTATGTTTGGTCTTCTTTATACCAAGGAAAGTTTGCAAAAAAATTGTCAAAAGAAGAATGTAATGTAAAACTGAAATAGATTTTAGCTGTGACGACTTAATATGCAGACAAAGGGCTGAGCAAAATGCAAGTTTATAATGAGAGTTTTCTTCTTGTGACAAAGAAAATAAGCAATGACAAAATTAAGCCTGTAGTCTATGGCAGATGACAGGCTTGGCATTCTCTGAATCACTACAGCTTACCCTGACTTCATCAACCCAGGCACTCTCTGTCGCTGTGACACCACAGCATGAAGTCCCTCGTGGAAAGCACTTGTATCTGTGAAGGCCACCCTTGAATTTGGAGTGGCCTGATGGATGTGGAGTCATGAGCACAGGACTCTTCCTTAGACCTGGTCCATACTCCAAGGGCGAGATGGTGTATTGGGGACAAGAACACTGGAGTTTCCACCCTTACCCAGTTCAGATCACCCTTCTCAGTCTAGGGCTTGGCTTTCTTGAAACAACAGTGTCCTTTGGGGTACTGGGGATTAAATAATTCATTTATTCAAATACACATCTACTCTCTCATGGGTAAATACAAAAATCAATATATTCAGTAGGCATTGGGTTTTCCTTCCTCCCGTAAAATGCAGTCAAATCTCAAAGGATTGTATCGGTGTAGGGAGCCCCTTGAGGTGATTGCACAGTGCTTCTGCTGCCCAGCATCCTTTCCCCTTTCCTCTGGTCATTGAGCATACTCCTCTTCATCTGTGATACCCAGTCTGCAAGTCTTGTATGGAGACGAACACTTCCACAAGAATTTATCTGTGGGTAGAAATAACTGGCCCCTGGTGAATGAAGAACAGGGGAATAGTACTACCACCCAGGTCTTCCAAGCCTTGAAAATACAGAAATGATGAGGAGCCAAACACAGTCCTCATTTTTTACTGGGATACCACGAGCGAGTCCTCTGTACAGTAAGCCTATGGAAAGACAGCAAGCACGAGAGATGTGAGCCCCCCAGACTGAGCTGTTCTTGGAGACAAATTCTCCTTTTTGTTCTATTTGATCTGCTTTGAACTATATTACCTTCTTACGTCACTTATAATGAAATGGACTCTGACTATTGAGCACTTTTACGTGGAAGTGACATGAAGCATGGGGAGAAGTATTGTCTAATACCCTAAGTACCTATTATATGTGCTGGGCATAAGAAACTAGACACTATCAATCATTTATTTCTTAAAATATCCTTTATTCTTTTTTTGATAATTTCATACATGTGTATAATGTATCTTGATCACATCTACCCCAACTTACCCCCATTCACCCCAGATGCACCCAACACAGCCCCTCATACCTTCCTTTCTTTCTCTCTCTCTCTGATAACACACTGAATCCATTTAGTGCTGCTTCCTATAATGTTGACTGATCTTGGTTTGATCTCGCTCAGATCTTACATAAGTAGCCACATTGCAGTCAGTGCGTGAGTACAATGTCCATGTCATGTCAAGAAGATAGTACTCCATATATAGATGCAGATATACATATATGTATGTTATGAAGAATGAAGAGATAGAGACTAAAATAGGTTGAGAGAGTCAACTAATACATTGTTATAAGCTCTTTATCCACATCATATCCGTTGTACCATGTTGCCTTCTTCCATATATGTAGAAGGAAGGGGGGGGTAGACCAGCCTTAAAGACGGTATCAGAAGAATTTAAGCGATAGCAAAAGCTGTTGCTCACCGAGAATAAAGCTGGTTAAATGGATGGAGTCAGAAAGGGGAGTGAGAAAGGAACTTCAAAAGCTCCACAGAGCTGGCTTGTGTCTTGATCTCTGGCCAGACACCAGGGACCATTCATCCATGGCCATCTTCTAGCACCATTTCTGTCTGGTTAGGGTTTCTATTGGTGTGACGAAACACCAGGACCAAAGGCAGCCTGGGGAGAAAAGGGTTTATTGTGCTTATACTTTCACATCACAGTCCATCATGGAAAGAAATCAGGACAGAAACTCAAGCAGGAATCTCGAGGCAGGAATTGATGATGAGACCATGGAGGAGTGTCCTTTTCTGGTTTGCTCTCTATGGTTTGTTTAGCCTACTTTCTTATAACACCCAAGACCATTAGCCCAGGGATGGCACCACTCACAGTGGGCTCAGCCCTCCCAATTAATCACTAACAAAGAGGATGTTCAACAGTCTCACCTGGAGCTGATCTTATAGGTTCATTTTCTCAGCAGGGGTTCCCTCCTCCTAGATGACTCTAGTTTGTGTTGAGTTGACATTGCCAGCATAGTAGTTACGTTCGTTCTTACTCATCTAATCCTGCTCTACTATCTCTTCTAAGGAATGCTGTGAACTCTGGTAGTTTGGGTTATACAAATGGTTTCGAGTCATCTATTTTTTAGTTCCATTCTGCTCCCCTGTTGATGAGCCAGGAATCTCCATTTTCTTGTCTATGGGAAGGGGACAGACTAGAGCTGCAGTAACTGACACATAGAAAAAATTCAAAAGTATACTGGCTTTCTTCTTACCTTCCTCACATCTTTCTAAGGCAAAAGTAACTTTTAAAAAGGTGTATTGCAGGGCAGAAGACGTGGCTCAGATGTTAAGAATCCTTGCTGCTCTTGCAGAGGACACGTGTGGTTCCCAGCCTGTATCAGGCAGCTAACAACTGCCTGTAACTCCATCTCCAGAAGATCCAAAGCCCTCTTCTGGCTTCTTGGGCACACACACACACACACACACACACACACACACACACACACACACACTTTTTCTTTTAGTTATTGGAAGCATTATTTTAGAAATAATTATATACTCTATGACATCATATTTATCTATTGGTATCCAATGTTCCTAATGAAAGTTTTCCATTCCATTTATCAAAGTTATATTTACTTGGAATGAAGACTTGGGCAGCCTTCTACACAGACTGAGCTCTAGACTTGCATGACAATCCATTCTGGCTGAACTGATTTGATTTTGGATAGCAACTAGAAAATAGTGTATCCTGTCCTGTAGACCACTTGGTAATGTCTTCATTTATAAAAACTGAAGCAAAGTACACTGAAGTATTACTAAAAATACATGTTTTTTCTTTTATTAAGAATGGTATAGCACAAGGCAGCTGGTATAAATGGGAAGAGCATTCCCTCTAATTTAAACTATAGATATAGCCATGTAGAGAACACAGATGATAATTATAGCTTTCAAAACATATATTCATATCTGACAGTCATTTGACAATGTGATTGTCACTTTTTAGGCTTTATATGAAGTAGCTAAATGCAAGTCACAGCTGAAAAGAAAAGTATATTACAAAAGAGGACAGAACCCATGAAATTAATGTATACTTTCTCTCTTGGCTCACATTACATTATAATTGGGAAGAGAGTTGTGCTCTTTAGAAAGTTATCCATCAGCCTTAAAGACAGCTGCCATTTTAATTTTTTTTAGCTCTTACCATGACCTTGGTTTTTTGTTTTTAATAATGCTCCTTATACTCAAAATTTTACTACCTTCATATAGTCCCCATATAGTATGATACAAAATAATTTCTATTTTCTAACTTACTTAGTCTAAAATTGCTTAATATGCAAGAAAGTACAGCAAACTGCCTGTGTGTGGTCTTAGTATTGAGCAGTGATGGTATGACCTGGGTTCTATAACTTACTTTGTTGGCGGAGTTCAGGAAATATATTTCAAATCTCTAAGCCTCAGTTTTGAAGTGTGTCCTGGGATAATATTATGGATTAAATTAGCCAAAAGTGAAACAATAGAAACTATTGGTTGGTGTCTACACGGGAGGCTCTTCCAAGTCTTTTTCACTCCAGCCACCTTCCCCCTTTCTGTGGGTTATGTATGGAAGAATCTTAGGAAAGCTGCATGCTGTGAAGGACTTCTCTTCCCAATTAAAATGACAAAGCTTTTGTTCTGCCCCCATTTCCTATTTCAGAAGTTGTGGTACCCAAGAGGAAAGATGGTGCAAAAGGAAATTAGAAAGAATGAGCTGACCTCCAGTAGTTATCTCAAGACCTGTTATGTAAAATTAATAGCTATGACTAATAAAGTCACTACCGAGTATTATACAACTCAAGGTTGTAGTATTCCTACGTGACTCAAGAGAAAAAGCAGCCCCTGGAACAAAGTAAGAATATTCAAATAAAGGAAATTGTCCTTTAACTCCAATGTGAATAAACGCCGTTAATGGGTGAAGAAGACTCAGCATACCTGTGTGTATGTGTGTATGTGTATACTCAGGTATGCAAAGGCACATGTGGGTGAGCAAATCAGATGTCACTATTGGGCGCCACCCATGTTGGTTTTGAGATAGAGTCTCTCACTACTCCAGAACTTGGCCTATGGCTATAAATACAATTTAAGTATTAATGTCAGTGTGTCATATAAATTTGTTTTCTTCCTCAGTTTGCTTATGCCTCATTTCTCTGTTTGAGGAAACACGTGGCTTCTATTAAATTTGTTCTTTATCAAGTTGTATTGGACAATGCTGTATTTTTATTAACTCCAAAACAAAAATTATTTTTGAAGACTGGCGAAAACACCATCTGTAGCAACTGAAATAATATTAACTTTTTTTTCTACTCTCAAAGCACATGAATGTTACATAAAGAAGGGGAAAAAATGATTAGTCCCTGGCTGAGTTTTACAGTGCCAAATAAGTATGTTAATTTTGTTGGCTAGGTTAAAAGACCCTGAAATCAGAGGTTTGTGCAGGGATTTGTAAAGGACAGATTACTAGTTTACATCCACATCTGTATACTTCAGCCACTGGGGCACTAGAGGTGGGTTTAGATTCTAGAGGAGAAATGAAGATGAAGACAGAGAAGGACAGACTGACACTGGACAGAAAATACTGTCTATCTTTAATTTGTAACTAGCTGAAAGTTTGGATGTTGATGATGACAGTATAGTTATCAACCGAGAATGCCCAACACATCCTTCTTTTTAAAGCATATTCACATTGGTCTCGTGTAATCTCCATTGAAATGCAGAAGTTTCAATGATGAGCAAGAATACTGGAGTCAAATAAGTCAAGGAAAAGAGGCAGAGGAGACTTGCAATGAAGAGGATCAAGAAAGCACTGGGTGCACTATACAGCCTCATCCTGGAGAGAGAAGCACGTATATCAAGTCAAGTGGGCCAAGAGAGACGAAGCCTGCCTTGGGAGTGAGTTGTTCTTGTACTGACTATGGGCAAAGCTTTATGGTTTTCTCTACCAGATACAGACCCTAAAAACAGAGTTTGTCTGGGTTATTCTAAATGGAATCCCTCCCAGGCATGACCTTGAAGGATGTGACTCCTGAGTTGGGTAGAAATCCCGAGGGATGAGAAAGAAGTTAAAAGTGGTTGGTATGAAAAGGGTATAACAATCAGAGACCCTCTAAGGTGGTCACACACTTAACCGGTGTCAGAGAGGAGCTGCAAGCAGCAAGATAAAGAGAAATAATGCCGTTTCCTATAAAAATCCTCTTTGCATTGTCGAGCCGGTCTCCTTCCTTGTTATCCATGTACAATGAGATGCTACGTACAACTTTCTCCAGGCTGCTGTTATTAGTTAACTACAGTCATTGTAATTCCCAACCCATTTTGGAATTAGATTTTTGTCAGAATCAAAACATATCCTCCTGGAAGGAGGAGGGATGCTCATAAGACTCAAGAAGCTAAGGAAACTTCCTATGCTTAGAATGTTCACAAAACTTACAAGACCCAGGAAGCTCAGAAAGTCATGAGATTCACAAGACTCTTCCCAAAATTATAAACACATTAACTGCTGGAGAAGAGTAGATTCTTTGGTGGAGCTGTCCGCAAGTTGTGTATGGCACTTGGAAGACATCTTTCACAGATGTCACCTGCACTGTGATGAACTTTCTGGTTAGCACCACTGTCCCTGAGTCATTCATGTTCCTGTACATATCTCTTCACTCATGATCCTATAAGTAAACTGGATAAACTCACCTGTTCATCAAGCTAGACAGGGGTGGGGTTGTTTCTTTGGTTTGTTGTTGGCACCGTACCTGGAGTGAATGGGCATTTGCTTGTAGGTACCCAGGAAAAGTCACACAAGAAGCTCCCAATGGGAATACCAATTTTGCTGACTAGCAGAAATGAAAACTTCAAAAAAGGACAGGATATAAGAGTGGGTCCAATTTCCAACCTTATCATTATTATTTTTTCTCCTGATGGCCTTATGCTGATTACAAAAGGAAGACTCTGGAAAGAAAAAAAGATCTATAATCTCCTCTCATCCTATTGACAAGACTTCCCAAGAAACATGAGGAATTTGAACTCCACTTTGGCCAAACTATTATTTAATATTCTGTCACTATTCTTGGGTGGGGGGGGTGTAAACAATGATTTAAAGAGAATGAGTTGGGTTTAAATAGTTTAGAAGTTTCTTCCATATGTACAAAATTGTTGTGTCAATTGAAAATTCTATTGTGTAAATCCTAACTATAGTGAAAAATGAAAGAAACACACCAATTTTCCCTCTCCAAAGTTCTGTAATGTAACCTTTCCATCAATTTTAATTAGTCTCTCTTGGAGACCAAGTAATATTTGAAAAGTTTTTCTCCCCCCACCCCAAATTCCAATGCAGTAAGATATGTTTTCATATGGTTGAGATATATTTGACTTTTTTTTCAAAATGAACTGAAAAATGAGCTAGCAAGATAAAGCAACTTTCCAACCTTTTCCCACATGAGAAGCATCTATTTCATCTTATTTGATGAGGAATATCAGGCAAGGGAAAGTTCCTGGAACTAGAAAAATGTGTATTTCTGAGAAAACTGATAGGTACTCTCAACACCCTTGAGAAGATCAGTAATGATGTTTTCCCTTCTCTTTGTATGGAAATGAGTCATCGCAAAGCTTGGCTTTCTCAAGATCAAACAGAAACTTTACCTCAGAGCACAAGCTGGAACTCAGGTCTTGGCTCCTCCATTATTTTTTGGTTTCTCTTGGCTCCTCCATTATTTTTTGGTTTCTCTGCCGCCTGCTCCTTTGATAGATGCTGGCACATCTTACTTTCAGCTGAATCTCTACTTCTAGAAACTGCAGCAGGAAGCACTCCATCAACTGCACCATGGTCTTCTTGAGACCAGTTGAGGCTCTGGGCTCTCAGCTCTAACACCATTCTTCTGTGAAACATGAAATAAGCGGTTAAGAAAATAAATGTCAGCTCTGCCTTTTGTAGCAGCAAGGGTATTTGTGGTGTCGTCTGAAATTAGCAAGTTCTCCTGGGAAGGGGATGCTACACTGGCGTTCTCTTTCAAAGCAAAATCGGACCATTTCCTGGAATAGAGAGTCAACCATGAGAAGTCTGTGTGGTCTCCACTGGGTAGCGCCTTTTTAAAGTCTTCCATCAACTGTTGTCTCTTTTGTGGCTTTGGCCCATGTGTCAGCAGGACAGGTTACAGTGAGGAGGAGCACACACAAAGCCACTTCCCTTACTTGACAGTTATCTGGGGACATTCCACTCTGCCTTCCTTTCCTCTGTTCTTTGTCAGTTTGCTTCTTCTGTCCTTCCTCCATCCCTCTCTCTTGTCAAGGAAAGAAACATCTTAAACCTCAAAGGAACAAAAGAGATTTTTTTTTCTGGCGTCTAATTTGAGTATCCACAGCTCAACACAGATTCAGGATTCCCCACAAACCAAGTTCCAATGAGGCGACAGTTTCATGTCTTTATGTATCAGAACCAAGAGAGTTATGAAGTAACCCCCTTTTCAGACACAGTGGTGGGCACATCAGGTAGGTTAGAGAGAGGAGAGAAACTCTGCCACAAGCTCCAGGCACTTCCCGACAGAATTCGTAACCCTTTGGTTGGTGGGAACTGAGCCTTCCAAAGGGTTTGCCTCATAGTCAGAAAGATATTAGACTGCATACAAAGGAGGGCAATGCACGACTATCAAGGAGGAATAAAGATTATCTTGATTTGTCAAGATAATTTGCCTTTAGTCTTACTTGTAACAAGTAACCACTCCACATCATTAATGTTCTAATTAGTCAATCAGCCATTGTAGCCATAGCTTCTGTCAACATCTCTCTCCAGCCCTCCCTCCCTCCCTCCTCCTCTCCCTCCCTCCCTCCTTCCTTCTTTACTTCGTGGCTTTTCTCCCTTCCCTTTTCCCTCCCAATGGTAACCATGACCCATGGAATTTTCTAACACTTCATTTCTTTTACTTTTCTTTTCATTTTGTCTCTCCTCTCCAAGTCTTTCTCCTTTCTCTTAGGACCACACAAGATCCTGTTCTCCAACTTTGTGCCTGCTGCTGAAGATAGTCTTTGCTCAGGCTGAAATCAAAGAACGCTGTGTGCAATGCTCTGTGTGCAGAAAGGGGATACACAGTCACCTGTTAACAAGAAGGTCCAAGGCTTGGGACACCCTATGGTGAAGGAGGGCTGTGAAATCTTTAGAGCTAAGAACGATGCAGTTGGAGGTATCTGGGTGATAGACAAGTGAAACTATCACATGTAGGAATATGTGATAAGAATGGCCCCGGGACCCAATGGGGCTGAAGGAATCCTTATCTCCTAACTCCTAGGCCATTGGGTGCCTTGTGAAGGCCCAAGGTGGAGCCGTGCACAGATAAGCATGTATTTGAAAAATACGGGAAGGGAGAGACATGCTGTCCTAGGCTGCAGGACATGGTGCACATTTCCATGGACTTGCTGTTCATGATCATCTCTTCCCAAGAGTAGCTTCCAGGCATTCTTTGTTGTGGTTTCCTCAATTTTCTACCATTTCTGGAGGCAATTTCACCTTTAAGAAATACAGTTTTCCTGTGTTTGCACTCATACCATGACCTGTTTTCCTAAGAAACCACTTGCGGGGGGAGTGGGGAAGGGCGAGATCCGTTTTCCTAAGAAATTGCTTGTTGTGAGGGGGTGGGGGAGTGGATCTGTTTTCCTAAGAAACTGCTTGCTGGGGAGATGGGATCTGTTTTCCTAAGAAACTGCTTGCTGGAGGTGGGGGCTTCCCTTGGAAGGTCCTAAGATTCCTTTCTACACTCTACATCTATTCCTATGGGTCCTTGCTTGCCTTTATTCTCCTTAAACCAACTTTAATTTTGTTACTTTTTTTTTATGTGAACCAACATTCCAGTCTTTTGTCCAGAATTTAACTCTTAATGATTTTGCATTTGATCCTAGGCTTCCTCGTGCCTTTGAGGGGTGCTGGGAAGAGATGCAAAGTGCCAGAGAATGCAACATTGTGCAACTATGCTCTGGGATCTGGCAAGGTACCGAGCAGCCTGCCCCCAGAGAAGCCCCTCAGGAACGTGAACAATCAACACCAAGACAGATGGAGCCAAGAATGGAATTATTAGTTAAGATTAAAGGCATTTTTATAATGTAGAAAAATAGGAAAATGTGTAGACATAAATACATATACGCAGATCATTTTTTCCATACCCGAGATCAGAACACATGGTGTAACCCACTCAGAGTCTAGTGGGGGAAAACACTGGAAAGCAGGGCTTTTGCAGAGAACAATGTGTGTGTGTGTGTGTGTGTGTGTGTGTGTGTGTGTGTGTGTGAATCTAATTCGGCTAATATTATATAGAAAGGGGAGCAGAAATGGTGGGCAGTGAAACTGATTGGTGGTAGTCTGGGGATTAGACAAGAGAACTTCTCAAATGCTAATGTATAAACAGATCCCTAAAAATGAAGGTTTTTATTTCATGGGTTGAGGCGAGTGCCAAGACTCTAGGTTTCTAGTAAGTTCCCTGAGGATGATGTCTTGATGAACATAGCTGAAATGTTATTCTACAGTCTTGGTCTTACTCATTTTTGTTCTCTAAATACCTAGTAGCAGACACAACTGGTACTTCCAGATGCTTTACATAGACACACAGTTGTTTAATCTCTTCCCTGATTATCCTCCACCAACTAGTTCTCACCCCCCTGTAAGGAAACTTGTATTTGTAACAGACGGAGACCATAAGGGAAAATCACAACCAATCAAAATACAGAGCTGTGGAGCCCATTCGTACATACATTATCAGGCTGTATTTAGGAATATGTATGTAAATACATATATGCATGTAACAAAATTAATGCAAACAGAAGCCACAAATTTGAAAAAAGAAAGGAAGAAAGAAAGAAAGAAAGAAAGAAAGGAAGGAAGGAAGGAAGGAAGGAAGGAAGGAAGAAAGGAGGAGTATATGGGAGGAAAGGGACGGGAGAATGATGTAATATAGTCTCAAAAAACAAAAGAAATAATTTTTTAACACTCTCCTCACTGACGTAATACAGGTGCCATCACCCTCTTTTACAAATGAGTCAGATGACGTCAAGCACTTAGCGACCCCGATCTGTTGGAGAATCTACAGAGAGCAGGCCATCCTTGGAGCTCTGGATTCAAATCACGCCAGTTCTTTCTTCCCAGCCTTATGTCTTGAGTGACCTGGAAGAGTTACTATGCTAGGAATGGACGCTGAGACTAGTTAGGTCATGCCTAAAGCCC
This sequence comes from Peromyscus nudipes, assembly GCA_902168325.1. NCBI lineage: Eukaryota > Metazoa > Chordata > Mammalia > Rodentia > Cricetidae > Peromyscus > Peromyscus nudipes. Next base: position 2,128 of record CABHPH010157475.1, on the reverse strand, counting down.
GATCCCAGCTCCTCATAGCTTTGTGACCTGAGCAAGACTGTTAGCCACAGATACTTAATTAACTCTGTCATATAGAGTGATCGCCATTTTTACCCAGGACTGCTACAGAAACTAAATGACTCCCATGTATGAAACAGCAAAAACGTGTCTGGCATATTTTATAAGATCAAGCATCGATTCCACAATGGTGAGCCAAAGAAAGAGCTACCAAGGTTGTATGGAGAGGGTGACACCTCCATGTTTTAAACACAATGCATTCCTCAAAAATGTGTCCTGGAATTTTTTGTGACTAAAAGTTAACTGGTGAATTTGTTCTGTAAGAAATTGCACCCCTGTTTTTCCAGTGCCCCTAAACCAAACTGAGTATATTTAAGTTTGAAAAATAAACTAAAGTGGATATTAACAAATGCACTAGACCATGATTAAAAAGATATTGTCAAAGATGAGATTAAAATTCTAAAAGAACTCAATTTTGAGAACATAGTACATTCCCGCTGCTCCCCCCCCCCCCCCCCCCAACCCCCACGCCCAGTTTCTAGAAGAGGTGGAACACACTAAGCTATCTCTTCTAAGTCTCTTATTTCTGGCAAGAGCAGGTTGTATGTTTCCACCCACTGGCTTTTAATGACACACGGAGAACAATGATTCACCCCAGTCAACATTTTAATATTATTGAAATATCTCCCTTAGTCCCTAACACGATTTTTAAAACATGTGACTCTAAGTGAACAAAAGGTATCAAACTGTCTTTGCTAAATCTTTTTTTTTTCAGTCTCTTTCCTTCTGCTCAAATTCTCTCTGAACTGTAGATTATCAACCAAGAAAATGTGGAAGACAAATTCCTAGTTAATTCATCAAACACTGTCTACAGTCACTTAAGAATATCCAGCACTGGTTACTGAAGAGCCACAATGGGGGTATTTAATGGACCTTCCTGGATCCAGTTACAATTTAGCTTTGTACAAGAATGATATGAAACCCATGTCACACCAAGATGTAGCTGCAGTTTTCCTGGTCCTGCCTGGCCCACAGTCAGGACAAATCTCTCCTACCCGCCAATCCCGCAGCCACTCAGACCCAACCAAGTAAACACACAGAGACTTATATTACTTATAAACTGTATCACCATGGCAGGCTTCTTGCTAACTGTTCTTATATCTTAAATTAACCCATTTCTATTAATCTATAAGTTGCCACGTGGCTCCTGGCTTACTGGTATCTTAACATCTACTTCTCATTGTGGCAGCTGGCAGCATCTCTCTTCCTCAGCCCTCCTGTTCCCAGAATTCTCCTCTCTCTCTGTCCTGCCTATAGTTCCTGCCTGGCTACTGGCCAATCAGTGTTTTATTTATCAATCAATCATCCACAGTACTTCCCTTTTTCTTTTTTCAAAAAGGAAGGTTTTTAACTTTAACATAGTAGAATTACATATAACAAAACAATTATCAAGCAAAAATTATAGTTATATCTAGTCTATTTGTATTTGGCAAAATTAAAGAAGATATCCTATCTATCCTATATTTGTGAGTCTGAGGTTTTATATGTAACTTATGTTTTTTATCATAACTAAGGAAAATTATAACTATTTAGTCTTCAACTATATCAAAGACCTCAGAAGGATATAATATTACCTGAGAAATGGGAGAAGGACACAAGCAACTTTTGGGAGTCTTACGAGAGTAGACAGAGACAGCTGGCAGCCTGGACAGTCATCCAAAGTTCCTCTGTAAAGTTGGGGCATTTGTCTTCAGCCCACAGGCCTAGAGTCTCTCAGTCACTTTTCTCTGTGTCCTGTATGAAGCATGGCCTCATTTGAATCTGATCAATCATCTTCCAAGTGTGAGATAAGAAACTGCAAGACCCAAGTGCCTGCTCAATGGTCCTGGTTCTGTCTTGTCTAGGCTTTGAAATGGGAACAAGTCAGAGGTTTCAAGGGAATGCAGCAAAGCCATTCTGTACCAAGGGGTTTGTCTTTCAGTTTCCTGCTGTTGCTCAGCCTGTGACCCCCATTTAAGGGCTCTTAAATATTTTAACTCTCCAATTTTGGCTTCCAGCCCTGTAGATTTTTAACAGCTAAAATAGTTAGAAGGCTAATGTTAACAATTGATTAGTGCAGGCACATGGATCT
>CABHPH010157474.1:0-22876 GCA_902168325.1 Peromyscus nudipes | reverse complement strand
ATAAATAAATAAATAAATAAATAAATAAATAAATAAATAAATAAATAAATAAATGTAATTTGTAAAGCCAAACAAAAAATTGAGAAGGAGAGTCCATCCAAGGAAGGTCATGTGGGCTCTTATCGAGGGCAGTCCTGCAATTTAGGCAGGGTGTATATAAGCACAGCCTGACTCATTACCGTGGTCTGTGAATGGGTTATTTTTCTTATAAATTAGTGAGGAGTGGAGCTCACTGTGTAGTTAGCTTATTTGCTCACATTTCAATAAAAGAATTTATTGAGTGGGAAGAGAGGGCAGTGTGCAGCAGGAGTCCCCACAATTGCTCCTGACTCAGCCTGGCTTACCTCTGCCTTAGCTCCTGGGTACTGTGCCTCTGTTTGGGATCAGTAACAGTCATGCAAATGATGGATTTTATATTGCTTGCCTCTCCAGAAGACACTTGCGGTAGGACACACTATAGGCTGGGCTTGGTGGACAGAGTGCTTGCCCAGCATGTACAAAGCCCTGGGTTCCTTCCTTAGCACTGTATGAACTGAGCATAGCAGTATATGACTGTCAGCCTACAGCTCGTGAGGTGGAGGCAGGAGGATCAGGATTTCATCATCATCCTTGGCTACAATAGGGAGTTCAAGGCCAGCATGGGCTATATGAGCTCCTGTCTCAAAACAACAACAAGCATGCTAGACAAGACCAGACTTCTCCATTTCTCAGCTCATGGCCGCTACTCACTACTTTGCCTAGACCTGAGCAGTCACTGAGCTGGACCCTTCTGTGAGTACCTAAGTCAGTGTGCATCTCTTCTGTTTAGAACTCTCAGAACTCAGACCAGAAGCCAAAGTCCTGGCTTCAGCTTATCAGCTTCGTCACTGTCACACTGTCCCCTCCCCACCCTGACCTCCCTTCACTCAGCCCCTTGCTCACTCTGCTCTGGTCACCCAGGTACGTGACCCCTGCCTCAGGCCTTTGCCCCGTTGTTCCTCCTGCCTGGAACACCTTTCCGTACACGTGACGTCTCCCTCATCTCCTGCAGTCTGCACGCTAGTGACTCCTGAAGTCACACCCTGAAGGGCTCTTTCTTCCCCCACATCCCTTTTTCCTTGCATTTCTTCTGTCTATACTGCTCAATAGCTTTAAATATTTGGTCTTCGCTTATTTATATCTTTGTATGTGTTTCCTCCGCCTCTTAGAATGTGTGTGGGCGTGAACAGGTATACGCAACAGGCACATGTGTGCACATGTGGAGACCACAAGACAACCTCAGGCGTAGCTTGCCAGGAGCCATTCATCTGTTTTTGAGACAGGTCTCCCCACTAGCCTGGAGCTCACCAAGGAGGCTAGCCTTGGCTAGACAACACAGAGATCCTCCTGTAACCATCCCCCCAGAACTTGCACCACCAACTGTGGCTTTTTATGTGGGCGCTGGGGACCCAAACCCGGGTCCTCCTGCTTATGCAGCAAGCTTTTTACCCGCTGAGTCGTCTCCTCGGACCCAGATGTTTGCTCTTTAAGATGCTCCCAGCACATTCCTTCTTCTGAAACAGGATTTCCTTAAGCACTACCGGGAGATCACTGTGTTGATTTGAACTTAGTGCAGACACATTCCACCAGCACAGAACTCCTACACTTAAGCAATCCTCCTGCTTCAGCCTCCTAAGTAGCAGGGACTACAGGAGTGCACCACTGCCCCAGACTGAAGCACAGTCTCTCTAAGTAGCCCAGCCTCCAACTTATGATCCTCCTGCCTCAGCCTCCAAGTGTTGGGTTTACAGGCATGCAGTGCCACGTCCAGTTCAAAGTGACCGCTTTTTAAAAACAGTGGCTATTCTTAGGTCCCTTCGCACATTGAGATTTAGAGTGCTGAAAGTTTCCCTTCCTGGGGCTGGGGCTCAGTGGGTAGGCTGGCCTATCATGCAGGAGGCCTGGGTTCCTTTCCTAGCACCCAATAAATGGGTGGTGGTGCACTCCTGTAATCCCAACACTCAAGAGGGCGAGGCAAGTGGATCACAAGTTCAAGGTCACCTTCAGCCATATGGTTAGTTCAAGGCCACCCTGGGCTTCATGAGACACAACATGCATGTGGCAGTCCAACGACAATCTTGGGTTTCAGTCCCCACTGTCCACCTTGTTTGAGTCAGTGTCTTGTTTATCCTTGTATATGCCAGGGTGAAGATCCAAGAGCTTCCAGGCTGTCTCCTACTGCACTTCCCGCCTTGATGTAGTAGTGTTAGCATTACAGACACATTTTACTGTGGCTGGTTTATGTGGGTGGTGGGGATCCGAACTCAGGTCCTCACAGTTGCGTTTACTGCTTGAGCCATCTCCCGGACCTCCCTGTATGTGTGCATGTGTGTGTGCAGGTACACACATATACACATGTGTGGAGATCAGAGGAAGAACTCAGCTGGTGATGTTCCTCAGGTACTTCCCACCTTTTATTTGAGACAGGGCCTCTCATCGCCCTGCAAAGTTGTCCAGTTGGCCAGTATGGTCAATGGGCTTCCAGGAATCAGCTAGCCTCTATCCCTGGCTTTTTTCATGGGCTCTTCAGATCTGAACTCAGGTCCTCATGTGTGCAAGGCCACCTCCCCAGCAAGATGGAGGGGAGCCCCTCTGGGTTCCTAGTCTCTGACTATGCTCTTTCCTCCGCAGACTCTCTTCCAGAGCCCAGAAGAGGGCTGGCAGCTCTACACCTCAGCCCAGGCACCCGACGGCAAATGCATCTGCACAGCTGTGATCCCTGCCCAGAGCACCTGTGCCCGAGATGGTCGGAGCAGAGAACTTCGGCAGCTCATGGAGAAGGTAGGGACCTGACAGGAGCCAAGGGTGGGGGTGCCGGGGGTGGGGAGGAGGCTGAGGTGGTCTCTTGGTTCCCACTTCAGCCCGAATCACCATCAGGGCTGAACCACAGAAGATCCAGCCAGGTAGATTGTTCTAAAGTGGCCAGTGACTGGGATCCCGTATATGTAGAGTTTTTATTTGTTTTTCTTTTATATTTAATTTTTATTAAATTTTTTTATTCATTTATTTTTTGAGACAAGGTTTCTCTATGTAGTCCTGGCTATCCTAGAACTAACTCTGTAGACCAGGCTGGCCTCCAGCTCAGAGATCCAATCACTTTTGCTTCCCAAGTTCTAGTTCCTGCAGTACCAGGCAGGCAGGGAGTCTCAGGGTGGCGTCTGAGTTCCTTCTTGTGCACTCAGGCCTGGCAGTCAATGCTCCATGCAGCCTTGGGCGACCCTACTAAGAAGGTACTTGGGTGCCCCTTTCAGCAAGGGTCTAACCTGCACTGTCAAGGCTCATGCAAAGATTCTGCAGCTGGGAGTGGCAGTACACACCTATAATACTGGGACTTTGTAGGCTGAGGCACCACGATGACTACTACAAGTTTGAGTCCAGCCTGGGCTATATAGGAAGATCCTGTTGGATGGGAGGTGGAGAGGGGTGGAGAGCCACCACCAAACCTGACGACCTGAGTTCAATTCCCCAGGCCCCACATGGTTAGAAGAGAGAATAAACTCCCACAAGTGTACTCTGATACACACCAAACAAATAAATATAATTTAAAATACTTTAATGGAGGAAGGGGAGGCTAGGGATGTGGTTCAGTGGGTCAAATGGGTAATATGGACCTGAGTTCGCATAGCCAGACCTACATAAAGGCTAGATCTGGCAGTGTATGTCTGTAACCCAGTGCAGGTAGGAAGGTAGAGACAGGCACAGCTGGGAACATGAAGTTCTGGCTGAAGTATGAGCTCCAGGCTTGGGGACCCTGTCTCAAAAAATAAGGTGGAGGGTGATTGTGGAAAACAACCAACATCAGTCTCTGGCCTCCAGACACACTTACGCAAATATGTATGCACCCACACATATACACTCTTACACACAAATATGCATACATACACACTTATATACACATATATGTATGCACACACAAATATATATATATATACATATACACACAGGCATGTATGCACACACAAACACATATACATGACATGTATGCATACACACATATATACACTTAGATATACAGATATGTACACACACACACACACACACACACACACACACACACACACACGAGATTCCTTTTCACCCTGGCTGCCTCCAATTCATCTGTCCCCAAGATGTTTTGGACTCTTTGCTGACTGAAGTCCCTGTCACTGCCCATTTGTCAGCTGTGATGCCTGCAACCACCTCCCTCATTGAACAGAGGAGGAAGCTGAGATTTGGCAGAGGGTAACACCTGGGCACCTGCAACCCCACCACTGACTCCCAGAATCCTGCTCTGCCTACCCCCTTACAGGAATTGCTTTTCCACAAAACTGTGGACTTTCATGTCATGTCTTTGATTGTTCATAGTGGCTGAAAAAAAATAGTTTTTGGCATGACTGGTGATGTGTATCTCAGGGTCTTGTATAGCCTAGGCCAGTGGTTATTAATTTGTGGGTCTCGATGCCTTTGGGAGATGTTGAATTACTCTTTCACAGGGGTCTCCTAAGACCATTAGAAAACACAGATATTTATATTATGAATCATAACAGTAGCAAAATTACATTTATGAAGCAGCAATGAAAATAATCTTATGGTTAGGGTTCACCACTACATGAGGAACCGTATTAAAGGGTCACAGCATTAGGAAGGTTGAGAACCACTGGCCTAGGCTGCTCTTGAACTCACTATGTATACAAGGATGACCTTGAACTTCTCATCCTCCTGGCTCCACTTTCCAAGTGGTTTGTATTACAGGTATGCACCACTGCACCCAGTTTATGCTGGGATGGAAGCCAGGGCTTCATGCATGCCAGGCAAGCACCAAGCCTCAGCCCCAGTACCCTCCCAACTCTGCCTTTTGTTCATTTGTTTTTTATTAGAGGCAAAGTTGCACTCTGACCCAGACTGACTTGAAATTCATTCTGTAGCCTTGGCTGACCTGGAACTCGTGGCAATCCTCCTGCTTTAGCTTCCTGAGTGCCGGGATTACAAATGTGATCCACCACTCCTGGCTCCTTTTGAGGCTACCCTTGACATTCTGATCCTTTGGCCTTTACCTCCAAGTGCTGGAATTATGGGTGTGTGCTACCACACCTGGCTCTGATCTTCATTTTGGAAAACACTCTCTGCCTTGCTGTGTGGAGAACTTACTGCAGGTCAGGAGGGTGGAAGCCAAGAAACAGGACGGAGGTGACAGGCGTGATGGGATGGGACTGAATGGAACCTGCCCTTGGAAGGTTTCCAGTGAGATCAAAGGAGAGGAGGGCTGGCGGGCATCTTTGCTGGTCCTTCTTGCCTCTGTTTCTGTGAGTGAGTGGCTGGGAGGAGACCTTGTCTCCAGAATGGTTCTCATTCTAGGTCCAGAATGTGTCTCAGTCCATGGAAGTCCTGGAGTTAAGGACATACCGGGATCTCCAGTATGTTCGCAGCATGGAGACGCTCATGCGGAGCCTGGATGCAAGGCTCAGGGCAGCTGATGGTTCAGTCTCGGCCAAGAGCTTCCAGGTGGGTTCTTCTGAGTTCAGCTCAGAGGTCAAGAGAATGGTTGGAGAGGTGTGGGGAGGTAGGTGGCTTAGTGAAATAAGAGTGATTGCCGTGAAAGCAAGAGGAACTGAGTTCCACGGATGGGGTCATGTCTGGGAAGAAATGGAGTGGACTAGGCTCTGGGGTCCGGAAGGCATCCTTTGGCAAGGACTGAGCGTTGCATCTGAGATGACAGGGTGTAGGTGTGGGCCGAGGTTTAGGGGTTGGGATCGGTGGCCATTCTCTCCTGGCAAGCAGGAACTGAAGGACAGGATGACAGAGCTGCTGCCCCTGAGCTCGGTGCTGGAACAGTACAAGGCGGACACACGGACCATCGTGCGCCTGCGGGAGGAAGTGAGGAACCTTTCTGGCAACCTGGCTGCCATCCAGGAGGAAATGGGCGCCTACGGGTATGAGGACCTGCAGCAGCGCGTGATGGCTCTGGAGGCACGACTCCATGCCTGTGCGCAGAAGCTGGGTATGCCTTGACCCCGAAGCTTGGCCCCTGATCTCCACACCCAACCCTTATGCTACCTGTATGCTCCAAAGCTAGGCATGGTTTGGTATCTAACTGCTAACCTGCCTGTTTGGTCTCCCCAACCCAAGGCCCCAAAGCTGGGAGTGGTTTTGGCTCTTGATTTCCAGCCCTTTCTGCCCGTGTTGACATCCTAGGATCACACCCTGGATGTCTCCTCCCTGACTGACCCTTGGCCCCACACTCCCCAATGCGAGCAGTGTCCTGCCTCTCTGGAGCTCTTGCTGCACCCCCTCCTCACTCCCACTGTTCCCATCTACCAGGCTGTGGGAAGCTGACAGGGGTCAGTAACCCCATTACCATTCGGGCCATGGGGTCTCGATTCGGCTCCTGGATGACGGACACAATGGCCCCCAGTGCAGACAGCCGGGTGAGTGATCCCATCCCCAGGGGCCAGACCCAGTGACTGTCTACAGGTGCCCAGAGAATCCACACTTGTGACTCTTACTTAGGTTTTATTCTTGTTAATTTTACTTGTGGGTGCGTATGGGGGAGGGGTGGTAGTGTGCATGACTACAGTGCTATTGGAGGCCAGGAAAGGGCACTGGATAGCCCTAGAGCTGGAGTTAGAGGTGTTTGTGGGCACCTGATAGGCATGCTGGGAATTTAACTCAGGTCCTCGGCAAGAGCCTAAGTACCTTTAACTGCTGACTTTTCTTTTCTTTCTTTCCCTTTTTCTTTTGAGACAAAGTCTCCCTCTGTAGACCAGGTTGACCTCAAACACAGAGATCTGCCTGTCTCTGCTTATTGAGTGCTGAAATCAAGGGTGTGCACCACCGTGTCCAGCCACTCACTCTTTTATAATTATTTATTAATTAATTTAGTGTGTGTGTGTACATGAATGGCATAGCGTATGTGTGGAGGTCAGAGATCACTCTCTCGAGTCAGTTCTCTCCTTCCACCATGTGTGTCTTGGGGATTGAACTCACATGGCAGGCTTGGTAGCAGGCACCTTTACCCTCTGAGCCATCTCACTAACTCACACACCAGAGACACGTGTAGTCCATCTCCTGGGTCCCTGGGTGCTTGCATCTCCCTCATCTGCCTAGTGACCACATGACTGAGGTTCTTCTGTTCTTGTCAGTCTGTGTCTACTGACCAGAGGATATGGTTGCGGGGTGCACTCTTGTGTCCCCTAACAGCAGGGGACACAGTCTGAGAACTGCAGTTAGGCAATCTTGTCGTTGTGTAGACATCAGAGTACTTGCACAGGTTAAGATGGCAGGGGGCCAGGGAGGGAGACAGTATAGTGGGCAAAAGTGCTTGCTGCACAGACGTGAGGAACTGAGTTCAAATCCTCAGTACCCACATAAAAAGCCATGAGTGGCATGTGCACCAGCGCTGTGGGGGAGCAGAGACAGGGGCCCCCTGGGGCTCACTGGCACCAGCTCCAGGTTCAGTTAGAGACCCTATCTCAAAGAAGTAAGGTAGAGAGTGATACAGCAGGACACCCCATGTCCTCCTCTGGCCTCTGCCTGTTTCATTTCTGCAGCTGATAAAATACTCTGACAAAAAGCCAACTAGGGAAGAAAGGGGATTAGTTTATCTTACAATTCCAGGTTAAAGTCCATCACTGTAGAGAAGTCAAGGTAGGAATTTAAAACAGCCAGTCACATCACAACCACAGTTAGGACCAGAGAGAAATGCATGCGCTCATTCTTGCTTGCTTGTGCTCAGCTCAACCTCTCCATCCTCATACACTTCAGGACTCCTTGTCTAAAGAACGAAGTTGCCCACAATGGGCTGGGTCTTCGCACATTAATGAACAATCAAGACAATCCCCTACAGACACGCCCACAGGCCAACTCAAAATAGACAATCTCTCACTGAGACTCACTTCCTAGGTAATTCTTGGTTGTTTCAAGCTGACATTAAAGCTAATCATCACAAGCTGGAGAGACGGCTCAGAGGTTAAGAACACTTCCAGAGTCCTGGGTTCAATTCCCAGCACCCCCATGGTGGCTCACAACCATCTGTAATGGGATCTGATGCCCTCTTCTGGCATGCAGGCACACATGTAGATAGAGCACTCATACATAAAACATATAAATAAAGTAATCTTAAATAGCTAACCATCATAAAGGTGATCACCAAGTGTCACAGAGCACAGGCAATAACTTAACACTCCACTGTGATCACTGACCTTGACCTATGATGATGGTCCAACCAGTTGGTTAGTTTGGAATCAGATTTGCGCTTATCTAGTCCTGTCCATTCTTAGCCAGGGACACTTGGGCAGGAGCTTTAATATCATTCCTCTAATTTTCTTATCCTCAACAATGGACCTTAGCTCGATAATGAGGGCATTCACCAGTGCTTCTTAGCATGGTGCTGATAATAGTGCTGCTGAGAGATTCAATGACATGCCAGGCAATCTTATGCTTACAGGAGTTAGCTACTGACAATGAATTTGGGCCAGACATGGTAGCACATCCCTTTAATTCCAGCACTTGGGAGGCAGAGGCAGGTGGATCTCTGTGAGCTCAAGGCCAGCCTGATCTACATAGTGAGTTCCGGGCCAGCCTGGGTTACATCGTAAGACCCTATCTCAAAAAGAAACAAAACAAAAACAAACAAAAAAACTCACAACCAACCAACCAAAATACAGTGACCTCAAAGTGACCCCTTATTACCCAATAATATTACTCAGTGAGCACTCTCGACCCAGTGTCCAGTGCATGTGTGACCCCCATGAGTCTCCTGGGAACATAATGCTCCCTGATCCTTTGGACCACACCACTCATTTAGGATCTTTTTGTTGTGTGTGTTCATAAAGGTGTGTGAACAGGCAGGTGTGTGCCAATGTATGTGGAGACCAAGGTCTCTTTTTCCTTTTAATGTGTGTGTGTGTGTGTGTGTGTGTGTGTGTGTGCACTTTTGTGTGCACTCACAGAGGCCAGAGGACATCAGGTGCCCTGTTCTGTACTCCCAGTCTTAGTTCCTAGACACAGATTCTTTGACTAAATCTGGAGCTAGACTGGCAACCAGCAAGCTCCAGTGATCCTCTTGTCCCTGCCCTCAAAAGCACCAGGATTACAGGCATATGTGGCCATGCCCAGCTTTTTAGATGGGTTTTGGGTTCCAACTCAGTCTTCATACTTGCGAAGCAGGTGATCTTCCCCACTCATCTTTCTGGCCCTGCTACCCCACCCCCAACCAGTCAGGATCTATTATAGAACCTGCAGCTCATCAATATGGCTACGCTGGCTGATCAATGAGATCCAAAGATCTGTCTCTGACTCCCCCAGCACTGAGGTTACAGCTGTGTGCACCACTATGCCCAGCTCTTTTGTGGGTGCTGGGGATCCGAACTCAGGTCCTCATACTTGAGTGGCAAAGCACTTTACTCCCTGAACCACCTCCCCAGGCCCACTAATGCTCACAATCACCAAACTATAACTAGTCACAAAGGTCATAGGGAAGACTGTGACTGAGTAGTGGTATTTGGATGATGGTTGACCGCTGATGACCAAGGTTGACCTTGCCTGGCTGGCCAGTCCCCGAGGGTCACAGGTTACAGTCTTTCCAGTGACCGGCTGCTGCTCTCGTAGGTCTGGTACATGGATGGTTATTACAAAGGCCGCCGGGTGCTGGAGTTCCGTACTCTGGGAGACTTCATCAAAGGCCAGAACTTCATCCAGCACCTGCTGCCGCAGCCATGGGCAGGTACAGGCCATGTGGTGTACAACGGCTCTCTGTTCTACAACAAGTACCAGAGCAATGTGGTGGTCAAGTACCACTTCCGGTCGCGCTCCGTGTTGGTGCAGAGGAGCCTCCCGGGGGCTGGCTACAACAACACCTTCCCCTATTCCTGGGGTGGCTTCTCGGACATGGACTTCATGGTAGACGAGAGCGGGCTGTGGGCTGTGTACACCACCAATCAGAATGCGGGCAACATTGTTGTCAGCCGGCTGGACCCTCACACCCTGGAGGTCGTGAGGTCCTGGGACACCGGGTACCCCAAGCGCAGTGCCGGGGAGGCCTTCATGATCTGCGGCGTCCTCTATGTGACCAACTCTCACCTGGCCGGAGCCAAGGTCTACTTTGCCTACTTCACCAACACGTCCAGCTACGAGTACACGGATGTTCCCTTCCACAACCAGTACTCTCACATCTCCATGCTGGATTACAATCCCAGGGAACGGGCCCTGTATACCTGGAACAACGGGCACCAGGTGCTGTACAACGTCACCCTCTTCCATGTCATCAGCACTGCCGGGGATCCCTAGGTGCCCCTGCAAAGGCTGTGGGGATCCTTCCCACACTGCCTGTGACCCCTCAGCCTTCTCTTGGTCATGCCCTTCCCGTCCTAGATCCCTTCTCTCCCCACCTTCCCAGCCCAGCTTTCTGTTCTCTGTATACCCATCCATGCATTTCCTCCATTTTACTGATCTCTGCTTTTGATACTTCACTTCTGAGTCTTTCTGCCTTTTTATGGATGCTTCTCTTCCTTGTTGATCGAACTTCTCTCCCTCGGTTCACTCCGTCCTCTTTCCTCCCCTCCCAGTTTCCCACACACTCCTTATCCCTCACTCCCTCCGTACCTCTGGATCTGAGTGCATGGATTTTTGTTTTTTAATTTATTATTTACACATTTTCTTTCTGGGTTGCCAGAATAAACTGGACCTTTGACATTTGATGCCTGGGTTGTTTTGTACCCAGTAGTGGTTAGAGAAGGAGACTTGGCTCCACTGAGTCCCTTTAGTCCCTTTATTTAGTGTGACCTGAGGTGGAGTCCTGTTTAACACCCCTTCCTGGGGTAGCTAGCCCCCAGGGGAGCCCACTCAGTCCAAAGGTGTTTCAATCAAAAGCAACTCATTTAAAAGCCATTGGGATCAGAACAACAGAGACTTCTATGATGATGATGAAAACTGGTCTTCAATGAATATTCCCTGGTTGCTGGCTCACTATTGATCACACCGGCACATTGCTGAGCCGTCTGGGGATGTTCTAATGGCTTTTTAACAATTTGGCTGCTTTTGAGAGGTTAGGTCCCCCAATTTCTTCTCTGCTTTGTGATTGCAGGAATCGTTTCTACACCAGCCATCTAGTTAAGAGCAAGATTCAAACTAACTTCAAAGGTGCACAGCCAGGTTTTGGGCAAACCCACTGCACTCCACATGAAAATCCTTTCACCTTTAAGAGGCTGGAACGGTCCTGGGAGGTGGTTAGGCTGAAATGGAGGCGTCAGGCATTCTTCCTTAGGTAACTTCCTGCACCTAGCAATTATTTCTCATTCTTCCTTAATAAATCTATTCACAGTGCTTAAAAAAAAAAAAAAAAAAAAGCACACTAACCAAAAAACCAGAGGAGGCAGGACAGGAATAAGATAAAGGCTTAATTAGGAAACAGGGGTCCATGTAGCACAGGCTGGCCTTTTGTAGCTAAACATGACCTTGAGCTTCTGGTCCTCCTGCTTTCGCCCCCACCGCCATGCCGGGTTTATATGGTACTGAGGATGGAGCCCAGGGCTTCATTCATGCTAGACACTGCCAACACAGCCACAGCACGGTGAAGGCTTTATGTCAGCCAGATCTGCCGGTGGGATGAGGCCACAGCAGTGGTTCTCAGCCTGTGGGTCTCAACCCCTTGCCAAACCTCTATCTCTAAAATTATTTGATTCATAACAGTAGCAAAATTAGTTATGAAGTAGCAATGAAAATAATTTTATGGTTGGGGGGTCACCACAACATGAGGAACTGTATTGAAGGGTGGCAGCATTAGGAAGGTTGAGAACCACTGGGCTAGATGAGGCTGAGGCCGAGGTGTCATAAAAAATGAGGGATGAGTCAGTAGTGAGTGATGTGCAAGGCTTCCATCTGGAATGGGGGTAGTGATACATGCCACCTCCCCATCCCCCTGGTCAGCCCACTGAACCCAGAGCAGGAACAGCATGTGAAGATCTCCACTGGTCCTGACTCCACCCTGCTGAGGCCACCAGGAGGCTGCTGTCCCCATCTCTAATTAATGGCCTCTGTGACTAAATCATCTCCGTGAACTTGGACTTGGATGCCATATTGGGAAGGAAATCCATGAATAATGAATGGGGCTGCCTAATGCACTCATTTAAAACCAATTTCTAAAGGCATCCTCACAAAGAGCAATTAATTCCCACGTAAGTGAACAAGCGTGACATAGGGGGTGGGGTAGAATAAAGTCCTGGATTAGCATGAGATAGACTTTATGCCACTAAAAACAGCAAAGGCTTGGCATGGAGGCACCCACTAGTCATCCCAGTTCTTGGGAGGCTGATGTCACCTGGGTGAGACCTTGTCTCAAAATCCCAAATAAGAAAAAGGAGTTTGGATGCCTCCTGCCTGTGACTTGTACTCAAAATGGTCGTGGTCTCAGATACAGAGAATGAGGCTGCAGAGTTCTAGCCTTTGCAGAGTACGCTTGTGCCTAGAGACATGTCCCCACAAGGACAGGTCACGCGTGGGCACGGAGTGTTTACTTGGGCCAGAGCATCTGGCAGCACATCCACCCACTGTATCACTCTTACACACGTGCACACTCATTGCATACACACACCTGAATGCACATATATGTACACACACACACACACTACAAAAGGATGAGCGAGTCCTACCCTCATCACTTATCCATCACTGCCAGATTCACTTGTGTGTCTTCAGCTATGTGGTGCTGAATTAACCAACCTTCCCTAAACCATAGGTGAGCGAGCATTTGGCTACAGTCAGGAAGCTGCCATTCCCTACTGCAGCAACAACCCAGATTCCCGGTGTCTGGTCTGAGAAGAACCCATTAAGAATGAGCAGTGGAGTCTGCACAAAGACAAGTTTCCATCCCCAAGAGGGGGCGGGGGAGGGGAGGGAGACAGGGAAGGAGGATGTTAAACTGTTGCCACCCTAAAGGCCCAGGATTTATAGCCAGTTCCCAGCAGCAGGCCTGGGTGGGAACTTGGAGCAGGTGAGGGAAACCACAGGTAGTTAATAATACATGTTGGGGACACCGAGTGGGCTCCTGGGGAACATTTATCTAACAGCAATGTTCAGTCTTGGGTTTTCACTACTGTATAGAGACAAGGGAAAGGGTTGGCTGGGGTCCAAAAGGACAGACCCCACAGAGGGTCGAGATCATATAGAAGTTACCAATCACATGGCCATACCCAGGGATGCACAAATTACCACTGTGGTAATATCTGCCTCTTGCAGGCAGTGGTCCAGAAGTGGCAGCAGCCCTGGGGAGATCGTTCCAGAGCTCTTGCTGTTACAAGCCAGGATAGGGGTCCTCTCTTTACCCCAAAAGACTTGGAGGGGTTCCACTGCCTCCTGACCCCACACCCAACTGTTCCAAGACAGCAAAGCAGTGACTGCTTGCCTCGAGTACCCGCTGGCCCACTAAGAACATTTTGCTGGAGGTATAGCCAACTCAGCTCAGCCGAGCTGGAAAGAAACTCATTAAACCTTCCTAATGACAAATGCTCCAGCAGGCAGCTGGCAAAGAGCGACTGCTGTAGAAAGCAGCCAGATGGGAGCAGGCTCAGGTGACTGTTCACGAGACTCAGGCCTGTGGGGAGGGAGGGCTCCCTCGGGGTCCAGGCTTAATATTGTTCTGGTCCCCAAGCCTTACTGGTTGCAGCCACCCCCACAACCCAGACTGGCCCCATCACTTGTGGGTTAGACAGAGACCTGATTGAATTCTAAGCCCTCAGGTCAAGCTAGGCTCAGGGGCAGTCTGAAGAGACATGGGCCCCCTAGCCAAGCTGGGAGAGCCCCTTCCTTCTCCTTCCACCTGCCACTCAAAGCAGCATCCATTCCTCAGCTCCCTCTACCAGGATCCCTGCTCTTCTGGGAGCTGACAAAAGCCCCCTCTCCTCCAGTCGAAGGGGCCTCTGTTGCCATGGAAACAGCATCTGGAGGGTGCTAGGTCTGGTGGCTGAACCCAGGAATAACCAGCCAGAAGTGGGTGGCAGATGCTGGATGCAATATGTTCTCACCAATAAGCAGTCTCTGTATGTGCAGGGGATGGGGTGTGCTAAGTCAGGTGCTGAGCTGGGTTCCCCCAGATCTCTCCAGACCTACCAGCTGGAATCGGGATGTGTGGGTGGGTGGTGTGTGTATCCTTGAACAGTCTCCAGGAGGCTTGGCATAACTGGGTCTGGACTGGTGGGTCCCAGAGGGACCCTGCTGCCCAGGGAGTCTAGCTAGTGGGAAAAATTCTTGCCAGCACCCCCAGGCCCTGGAAAAGGTGGCTTCTTGGGGCTGGGAACAGTTTGGACACCTGGGCTTGGGCATGGTGGGTGACAGTCCCCTCCCCGAGACAGGGCCCACACCTCACCAGGAAGGTAATGAGATACAGGACCACCAATCAGTGGTTCCAGATTTAATGGAAGATGCATGGGGTGTTGCGTCACACCCTGAGGCTGAGTTGCTGCATCACCAGGTGTGGAGCATCTGCTTTTTGCAACTGAACAGAGAAACGGAGCATATAACTAACAAGAAACAAGGCCCTCCTGCCTGCCTCTGGGATCTGGGGAGTCAGGTCACTTCTGACTCCCTGAGTCTGGGGGCCTCCATACCCCCATTGCCCTTATGAAGTTAATTTCTTCAGAAGGAGCCTGGCTAGGACAGCCCCAACTGGGGTCAAACAGGGAGCAGGAAGCTCAGAGTCCCTATCTCAGAGCCCCTCTCCCAGCCATTTAGGAACAATAAATACTGTGTGACAGTAGCAGGAAGGGGCGTCCATGGGCTGCTTGGCAGCCCGAGCAGGCTGGCCAGGTGCCTGCCCTCATTCTGTGCGCAGGATGATATGGATGCCCGAATCTGTGAACACTGGTCCACTCATCTCCCCTGTCCGTAGAGCAAATGATGCATCTTCAAACGGTTTCTGCATCTGACCTGTGTGAAACAGCAGAGGTGATGGGGGTCAGGCGCAGTTGCATGCAGATGGGGCTCCTGCCGCTCCTAGTCTCAAGCATATTCATCACAGGGTTTATGGCCCTGTCACTGCAGTGCTGAGCTGTGGCCCAGTGAGGGCCACAGGCCCATTAAGGAGGCGCTGGGAAGCCCAAGGACAGCATGAAGGATGGCAGGCAGAGCTGTGCCGTGTATTTAGACACACTGCATGATGAACTCTCCTGGTTCCCAGCCGAGCATCATCTATCCTGCAGGGAGCTTAGGCTGACAGCAGAGGGCTTTGCTAGGCTCCCTTTCCCAGGCAGGTGCCCACACCTCGCACTCTCAGCCCATGCCAAGGAGATGAAGGACAGAGGGAGGAGGAGGGGATCCTGATTTCCTCTGCCCTCAGCAGACAAGTCTGAGCTCGGGTTGCCTATCTGGTCCTGACCTTGCCTCCCTTGCCTGTTTTCCCCACCCGCCAAAGGGGAGAACAGGATTCTGGGTGACAGGCCCTGAAGTTCTCAGGGATCCTGTCCTATAGCTCTATCAGCAGATGGCAATGACAGAACAGTCACCTTGATGGGCCTGTGAGGGGACAATGATCCTGGAGGGAAGATACCAGTGAAGTTTTATATCCCTTTTGCAGCACAAAAAAACACAGGCCAGGAAGCCTGAGGGCTGTGCTGCCACCTGGTGGACCAGGAAGGCACAGAGTAGGGCTTCCCTCCCTTCTTGGACCCAACACCCCAACACTAGAGGGAAGGGGCTGGGTGTACCCACTCTTGCCCACCTCTGCTGAAGGCACCCAGGTCTCCTCTGGCTTTGGCAGAGCTGCAATCGCTGAACTGTGAGGCCAGAGATTCAAAGTCTTCTTCTCCTGACTTAATCTTCTGGATGTAGCCTGTAGGGACACAAGAGGAGAGCCCCATGTCAGAGACACAGGGGCCAGCCAGGACACAGGGAGAGCAAGCCACTCCTAGGAGCTGGTGAGGCCTGGCCTGTGCACCTTGTTCCCTATAAAGACATGCTGCTGCCCTCTCACAACACCTCCCACCCCCTCATGCCCAAGCAATCACACCTGTGTCCTTATCATGTGCACCCATGAAGACGGTCCTCCCACATGCATGTCCCCAGGGTGAAAACCTGTCAGTCATCCCCATGCACCTGTGGCCATACTACTACCTTAATAGCCGGGCTAGTCACCCACAGATGCACAAGAATATAAGCACCCACACACGCACTCTGTGACCGCTTTTCAGCCCTGGACACAAACAGAGTTGGAACCTCACAGCAGATGACTGCCCACCCCTAGTCCTGGGGCAGTCTCAAGGTTCTGGAGACCACAGGTGGCTAGCATGCAGCCAAGCTCTGCACAGGAGCTGGTGACATCTTCAGCTGTGGGCATCAGGAGTCCCCACCTGTGCAACATGGGAGGCACAGCAGAGCGCTCACTAGGACATTTTGAAGAGACTCTGAGGTGAGGCTGTAAGGGCTGTGTGTGAGCACCAGCACAATTGTCCACAGTATATTGGCAGCACCCAGGAGGCATTAAAGGAGGCACACCCCTGGGCTGTGACTCTCCTTCAGGGTGAGGAGGTCAGGGCTGCTGGGAGGAAGGTATTCGAAGTGACTGAAGCAAAGTCTCAAAATAACAACAACAAAGTCATGTGTCACAAAGTCTGAATGTGTTCCATCCCTGGAACCCACAATAGTGGAAGGAGAGAGCCACTCCTGTAAGTTGTCCTCTAACCTTCAAACACACTCACCAACCACCAAACCCCATCAAAACAAACAAACAAACAAACAAACAACAACAAAATGTAAAGGACCTAGGCTCAGGGGAGTGCAACCACAGTACCATGTCTGTATGACTCATGTCTCAGGAGCAGGATGCACATGCATGCGGATATGCGGAGACTATGTTATGCACACACAGACACGTGCTAGGTGGGGAGTTGCCAGGCACCTGAGTCCAGGCAGTGCCTGAGGTGGGCAAAAAAGCCTGTGACACATACGACATCTTGTCTCCTACTCCTGCCCAACCTGTAGCCACCACACACACAGACTCCCAGGACAGCCACCCTGACCTGTGCAGCCCTCAAAACTTTCCCAGAGAGCCTGGCAGAGACTACCCAGGGGACCCTGTCCTTTTATCTGAGAGAGCCTCCTATGCAGTTTGGGCTATCCTTGAACCCTCAACCTTCCTCCTCATTAGGCTCCACAATGAGCTCTTTGCAGATGAGGATGGCCTGACACAGCTGCTGCTGGACTTCCACCCACCCTTCCCTCCTGATCTTTGAACGGTTTCTGAACACCTGTGAGCTGTCCAGTGTGCACAGCACTGAAGGTCCCAACTGGTGCTTTTCTGACAAGGGGTATTATTAGCTGCTCTAACCAGTGCCTTGAGGCCCAGGAACCCAGGCACTTCCCAGGGGCTCTGAGCCTCAGGCTCCTGCAGGGTACCAATGCCTGGCACACAGGGCAGGCGGTATGACTGAGAGCCCAGGAGTCATCCCTATCTGAATGCATGGCATAGTAGCTACCTTGGTGTTTGGTCTACACACTGCCAGGGTACACCTGACTACCAGGGGCTTCCCAACTCCTCTCTGTTCTGCCTACACTTGTTGCCTTGGTCAAGAACTGGCTGTCACCACAAAGCACTTCGTAGAGTCTGTCAGAGGCACACAGGCCATGTGGTTTGACCTGTATATTATGGTGACTTCTGGAAGCCACCCCTGGTATTAAGAGTCCCTGTGTACAGAATGAATCCTAACAGTGATCCTGACCTGGTAAACTCCTGCTTCTCCTCTCCCTGGATGCCTGGCTGTGTTCCCAGCCCCTTCACAGCACTGAACTCCCCACATTCTTCTGTGGAGATCAAAGGATCTATCCAAGATCTGCCCACCTCTAGTCTATGTCCACCTAGACATAGCCATGGCCACAGGGATCTGTAGATGGGATAGCCAGGGTTTCTTTCTTAAAATTCATTTTTATTTTATGTATACTGGTGTTTCGCCTCCATGTATGTCTGTGTGACAGTGTCACATCTGGAGTTACAGACAGCTGATAGCTACCATGTGGGTGCTGGGAATTGAACCTGGGTCCTCTGGAAGAGCAGTCAGTGCTCTTAATAGCTGAGCCATCTCTCCAGCCCCCACACCCTCCAGCCATAGTTTCTTACACATTGTGAAGCTATAGCTGTTTAATACTGAAAGCACTGGGCTGAGTGGTGCATGCCTGTAGTCCTGTTGCTCAGGACACTGAGGCAGTCTAGGCTACGTAATGAGATACTGTCTCAAAACAGAAAGGAAATCTAGCCAGGTGTCCTTAGTTTCCAACTGTTCCCACTCTGTACCTAGACCTGTGCACAAGACAGGAGTCCCCGGAGGCCAAGGAATTCATGAGTAAGTGAAGCAGAAGTTAGCCAGGAGGAAGGAGAGAGGGATCCATCACTATTCTTCACAGAGACACTGCCATCTCTTGTTTTTGTCACCTGGACCTCTGTATTCAAGAGATGAGGCCAGACTTCTTGGGCTTCCTCCAAACTCTGCTGAGGGTACCTGCCCAATTTGGCCAACAGCATCCCAGCCAGGACTCTGAGAATTCTGCCTCTTGGAGCAGCCTCTCCAGAGCTCCCACACTGGAACAGAGTCCTCTACTTGCCCTGGGGTTGAGGTGGTTTGAATACAAAAGGCCCCATAGGCTCATATATTTGAATGCTTAGTCACCAAGGAGTGGAACTGTTTGAAAGGATTAGAAGGATCAGGAGGTGTGGCCTTGTCGGAGAAAGTGTACTGCCAGGGCTTGGCTTTGAGGTTTCAAAAGCCCACACCAGGCGCAGTGTTACTCTCTCTCTCTGCCTGCCTGCGGATCAGATATAAGGTTCTCAGCCACTTCTCCAGTGCTGTTTGTGCCACCATGCTCCCTGCTATGAAATGGAAAACAATCCCCAATTAAATGCTTTCTTTTATAAGAGTTGCCTTGGTCATGGTGTCTCTTCATAGCAACAGAACAAAGACAAGAGTGTTCAGGAGCTCCCCAGATAGCAAGCCTAACAGGTGAATGTCCATCTCTGCAGACTTGTGTGGGCTCAGCAGTCCCTAAGTTTCAGAAGGAAGTCAGGCCAAGCTCTAACTCCAGCTGCTGGGATCTGATCCTGTTCTGTGGTTCCTCAGCCTTATGAATATCCAATGGCTGAGGGGAGGGGCGATTCTGCTTCTGGGAGCCTCATGAAATGACTGGCCTATGAACTGGGGCATTGGGGAGCCATGGAGATGGTTCAGTGGGTAAAGGTACTTGTGCCATCCCTGACTATTTGAGCTCCATCCTCAGGATCCCCACAGTGGGACAGGAGAACCAACTCCTCCTGTAGGTTTTCCTCTCACCTCAACATGCCTGCAGTGGCATGCTTGCACACATACAAATAAAATGAGTGTAAAAGAAAAAAAAATTAATAGGTTAATTAATGGGAGCTCTCACTTCAGAGGGTGATTCTGAGGGATGAATGAGTGACTGCCATAGTCAAGCCTGATGCAGAGCTTGACTATAATTGCTCATTGCTCTGCTACAGGTTGCATGACAACGTCCCAATATTCACTATGAAGAAGACCTGGCTCCTGGTATAACTATCCTTGAAGATAAGGAGTCTACAAGGGTGGGCCCTGAAATGATAAGGACCTGTTCATGAAAAGAGATACAGCCAGCTAAGGTTTGAGCTCAGTTGGCAGAGTGCTTGCCTTCCTGCACCAGGCCCCAGGTTCAATCTCTAAACTAGGATGGCAGAGCAAACCTATAATCTCAGCACTCAGGAGCTAGAGGTGGACAGGTCAGAAGTTCAGGGTCACCCTTGGCTACACAGGGAGTTTAAGGTCAGCCTGGGCTGCATAAACTCTATCATTAAAGGGGAGGGGGAAGGGGGGGCATAAAGATAGCCAAGATCACCAAAGACACAAAAGAAGCAGCAGCTGTCTGCAAGACAAGAAAAGCAATCTCACCAAGAACCTGATGGGAAAAGGAAGAAAGGCGCAGGTCTGTGGTGGTTGGTGAGAGTGAATCTAGGGAAAGCACAGGCATAGACTTTTCCAGAATCGTGAAAAAAGAAACTTCTGTCACCCAAGCTACCTAGCTTGTGGCATTGTGTTACAGCAGACTAAGGGACAGAATGAACCAAAAGAGTGTTTCCTCACTCTAAAAATGTTTAAGACAATCCCCTTGCCCATTCTAAAGAATCAAAGGTTCTCCCAGCTCACAGGTGGCCCATAGGGGAAGGGTCTGGTCAGGGAAGATGTAACATCATTGGGTGTGTCATCCTAAAAGACCCAAGACCCAGCAGGAGGGGCCCAGAGACCCAGGCATAGGCCATCAGGCTGGATGGTATCACTCCACCAGAGGAGATAGCTGAACCTTGAAGCCTGGAAAGGGTGATGCTTATACTCTTGTTCTGGGGCTCCCAGAATTCTCAGGGCCTGGATAAGCAGGGACAGAGCAAGAGAACAGGGAGCTAGGGCCTGTCCACAGCTTGGCTGACTCAGACAAGGACATGGTAATGTCACCAGCTGGGCCTCAGGTTTCTTCTGGCTGTTGCCCAGGAGCTATAGCGGAGCCAGTGCTGAAAAAGGAGCCGCGGCAGGGATGCAGAGGTGCTGCTTCCAAAGCGGGCAGTTTGTTTCCTCAGGGCAGAGGGAAACCTGATGGTACCTTCCAGACAAAGGTACCAAGCAACTGGGAGACACCACCTCTATCACCATTACCTGATCCCCTTGCAACAAGCTCTGGGTTTAAGGAGAGCCATTGTTAAAAAAACAAAAACAAACAAAAAAAAAAAAAAACCAACAAACAAACATGGGACTGGATTGAAAGGTCAGTGGTTCAATGATGGTTTTTTGTTCATTTGTTTCTTGTTTTTTTTGCCTTTGTTGGCTTTATAACTCAACACAGAATTTTCTTTTTGGACCCAGGTTTGGTTCCCAGAACATATATGGCAGATCACAACTGCCTGTTTCTCTAGTTCCAGGGGATCTGATGCCTTCTTCTAGCCTCCATGGGTAGCAGGCATATGTGTGGTGTACATACATACATGTAGGTATTCACACATACTCACACATACACATAAAGTAATCTTAACAAACAAATCACACAAAGGGCCAGCAAGATGGCTTAGCAGGTGATTGCATTTGCTACCAAGCCAGATGATCTGAATTTAATCCCTAGGACTCACATGGTAAGTGGGAGCTCACCCCTGAGAATTGTCCTTTGACTTCCACACTTGAACATGTGCATTACCATATACATGTACGTGCACACAAACACACAAACACACACACACACACACACACACACACACACGCTGAAGAGATGTTTTAGAGGTTAAGAGCACTGGCTGCTCTTACAAAATACCTAGGTTCAATTCCCAGCACCCACACTGTAGCTCACAAACCTACCTCGAATTTTAGGAAATGCAATGCCTTCTACTAGCCTCCTCTGTTCCAGGCACACACATGGTACACATACATACACGCAGGCAAAAGACCCATACATATATTTATCAAAAATAGGTAGTTTAAAAAAAAAATCCCAAAACAAACAAAGAATGAACAACAAAGTCTGCCAACCTTGCTGTAAATTATAAAGAAAGAAACGGGAGAGAAGGGGCCAGCTCTGTGCTTGCCAGACCCACCCACAGATGGCCAGGCCCCTCCCTCCCTAATGACCAAAACTGCCTCTCATCTGGCTACAGGGGTCCTTGGGGGTAGTTATAAATTAATGCTCATTTTATAGAAGAGAAAAATGAGTCTTGAGTGAGGCTCTGATTCTCCCAGATCACAGAGCTTATGAGACACTGCTACTATCTAACCAGGGTATGATGCTTTCTAGACCTGGTCACTCCACAGAGCAAGGAGAAAGGAAAGAGAGAGAGGCCTGCATGGGCCAAGCTCATCCCAAGTATAAGCAAGCACTTCTTTCCAAGGTCTTCAAATAGTCTAGGCTGGCCTCAAACTCAGTATGTAGGACCTAGACTTAAAAAAAAAAAAAAAATTGCAGGGGCTGCTCTTCCAGAGGTCCTGAGTTCAATTCCCAGCAACCACATGGTGGCTCACAGCCATTTGTAATGAGATCTGGTGCCCTCTTCTGGCCTGCAGGCATACATGCAGGCAGAACATTGTATACATAATAAACAAATGAATTTTTTTAAAAATTGCATTTATTTGTGCACACGTGACAGTATATTCACTGAGGTCAGAGGACAACTTGAGGGAACTGGTTCTCTCCTTCAACTGTGTGAGTCCCAGGAACTGAAAGGCCCTCAGGTTTACTGGCAAGTGCCTTTGCATAATGAGATATCTTTCCAGCACCAAGCTTGAATTTCTGATCCTTCTGTATCTCTATGCTGAGATACAGATGCCAGGTTCACAGGGTACTAGACACTGTAGCCAGGGCTCCCTGCAAGCTAGGTGAGCATGCTAACAAATGAGCTACACCCCCAGTACAATACAGGCACTTCTCTAGAAGTGACAGCTGAGCGGCCTGGGTGAGGGTCTGGTGGGATTTCTACAAGGCCACCATGATGGGTAGTGCTTATTGTCAACTTGGCAGAATCTAAAATAACCTGGCAGATAGGCTGCTGGGAATCCTGTGGGGATTATCTTGACTATGTTAATCGATATGGAACAACCCATCTTACTTGTTGGCAGGACCATCCCCTGGGTAGGGGACTCCGGCCTAAAGAGAAGAGAGGACAAGCTGAGCACTACCACAGGCACATTGTCCTCTGTTCCTGACAATGTCATATGATGTCACCCACTCTTGCCTCTAGGACTTTCCTGCTGTGAACTGTGACCTGGAACTGTGATGGGAGTCCAAGCAAACCTTTCTCCCTTAAGCTGCTTATCATTTTTTTAAAAACTTTTTATTGGGACAGTGGGGGGAGGGGGCACGGCAGCACACTATCATGGTGGGCTGAGGA
>CABHPH010157473.1:2130-49350 GCA_902168325.1 Peromyscus nudipes | reverse complement strand
GGGGCACAGGGCCAGCCTGAAGAGGTTTTAATGAGTTTTATTTGTTGTTGTTTCTATTTTAAATGCCTATTTTTTTTCAACAGTTCATCACTAGACTCAGTGCTGAAAGCATTCTCTACCTCCTTAACTTCAGCAATCTGGTTTCCTTCATGGTCTTCTGTTTCTACCATCTGGTTATGGCCTTGTTTGTTCTTTGTGGGTCTTAGTGATCTCATCTAAAAAATACAAACTTCCTAGAGTTTGGAGGATAATATTAAATGAAGAAATTCAGGTCAAGTGCTCTGCACTGTGCTTACTCAGCAAGGGTGACTCATTAATGTCACTTCTCATTAATACCTTCCCAGTACCTGATGGTGGAAATAGTTATTTCCTTTAACACAGAAAGCTAATTGTCAAAGAAAGATAAAGCACAAAGAATAAGACACATTGTAACAGGCATATAACCAAGCCCACTTAGCTTAATGTTGCCCAACTGTATTTGGAAAACTACTGTCTTTAGGGCCAGGGAAGAAAGGTCAGTGGGTAAGAACACTTGCTAGCCAAGCACGAGGACCTAAGTTTGAACCCTAGAAGAGAGTGGGCCTGTAACCCCAGCATGGGGGCCTGGGAGTGTCTGGGAAGGTGGTCACTTACACACTCAGAATCAGGCCCTAGTGGCTATTATGAGCTTGGTACCTATACTGGCTAGCCACACATCTCTCACCTCATACACTCTCAGCCTTGATCTTGCTTCCTCTCACCTCTGTGGCATCCACAACCCCAAGTCCAGCTGCACTTATTCTACCCAATGCCATTTTTCTTCCCTGGCTCATGAAACCCTGCATGAGCTTTCCTGTGCAGTCAACAAGTTAAACTCCTTCGAGGTCTTTCTTTACATCTGCAACTCTGCCAACGTCCACCCATCATGCTATCTCTGCCCACCATGTTATCACTACTCACCATGCTACCTCCAACCACCATGTTATCTCCACCCATCATGCTATCTCCAACCACCATGTTATCTCCACCCTCATGCTACCTCCAAACACCATGCTACCTCCAACCACCGTGCTACCTCTACCCACCATATTACCTCCACCCACCATGCTATCTCCCCTAACCATCCTCCAGTCACTCTGAACCACTTAAATTCTCAAAATTCACCATACTCACCATCTGATGGTTTGGGGGGATTCTTTTTTTTTCCTGGAATACTCTTTCTCTCTGCTAGAAACCCCATTTCACACTCCACTTAACTAGTTCCTACTTGGCCACAGGCTGTCAACTTTCCCAACCACGAGTTGCTTAGGGAATCACACATATGCTGTGCCGTTTTGATCCTTGTCCTTGTTGGAGGTTCATCAAACTCCACTACAGTCTGCTGTGCCTGCTTTTCCTAGCCCCTTACACAGAGCCTTTCACATAGGCAGTCCTCAGTAGATGATTGCCAAACAGTCATCAGCATACTTAGAACAAATGGTCAGATCACCTTCAATGTCCAGTGTAAAAAGCATATGGATTATAATAGGAACAAACTGCATTAGGAACTTCCATTTTACCATCTACCGGATACACCAACAGAAACCTAGGGAAGCATATAAACCTTCCCCCAGAGTCCCACAGTGAAGAGAAAGGTGAGTGTGGTTCAGTGTGGCTGGAGGGTGGTGGTTGGAGGTGGAGCAGTGCAGGGGGGGGGGCCCCGCGCAGGGTAGTGGTGGGGGCATGGTGGGTGGTGAGTGAAGCCAGGTGATGGGTGGGGCACAGAAATTCACCTGCCTTGCAGCACTGACTATGACACTTACTTAAGTATACCCAGCTACCCCATTGTTGACATTAGCACACTTACTCCGCATGCTTCAATCTCTATCATTCTTGGTTCCCATCACTGCTATGTAGATCTTGGAACTCATTTTCTCTTACATTTTTTTTGTTAACATTTGAATTTTGACTCTCCTATAAGACTCTTATTCTCTAGACCAGAAAAAGTAGCTGTTTCTTTGATTTGATAGAAATATTTATTTCATATATCCTACCAGACAGCTGAAATAGTCATTCCAGAACCATGGTAGACTTGGGCCACTGGTACCCTAAGCAGCACCATGCACCTTGGTGGGATTGATGCCGGAGGTGAGGAGGAGCCAGCAGCACTCAGACTTGGCAGTAAGTACCACTGGTTTAAGAAGAGATGGCTCAGAAGTTAAGAGCACTGGCTGTTCTTCCAGAGGTCCTGAGTTCAATTCTCAGCAACCACATGGTGGCTCCTAACCATCTATAAATGAGATCTGGTGCCCTTTTCTGGTGTGCAGGGATACATGGAGGTAGAACACTGTATACATAATAAATAAATAAATAAATAAATAAATAAATAAATAAATAAATAAATAAATCTTAAAAAAAAAAAAAAGAAGAGCAATGCTTCCGTCCTTCTCTCTAGTTACGGCAGGAAGGAGTCTCCCCCACCTTGAACAGCTCTGCAGTGCTGAGTTTAACAACCATTTCCATTTGTTTACTTTTTACGATGACTTTCTCTTTGAGACCAATTACTTTATCGTTTGTAGCAGTGATATTTTGGTAGCTTTAGTTTCTTTTGCAAATAAATTATTACTCAAAGCTAAGTCCATAGAACAAATGTGCTATTTAGACACAGAGGGGTAGGCAGTGTGCAGTTAGCATAAAAATCATGAGAGTACTCCAGAAGAGTTACACTTCGATAAAAAGTAAAAATTAAGATGTGCAGCTCAAAACTTCAAATTAGACATCGATGTCAGTTATTTGGATGTTATCTGACCCTCAAAGTTATTTGGATATTTTCTGACCCTCAAAGTACAAGATTTGCTTTAAATCAGCAATAAAAGTATTTTCCCTAATCATCTAGGCATTCTTGATGCCACTTAAAAAACAAGGATCTGCCCATTCTCTTTCTCCCTGCCCCATTCTTCCTAAAAACCATGAGGTAATTGTTCTGTCGACTCCAGCACTCACGGCTGAACCGAAAGGAAACCGAAAACAAAAGGACCCTTCAGTTCGGTGATTGCCAGAGGCGTATGCAAACCTTGAGAAAACAAGCTGGTGTTCAACAAACCCATTTTCATCACTTGCTCTAACCACCCGACTCTTTCTGAAGAAGAGGATGAGGCCCACAGGACAATAAAAGGCTGCAGAACCACACAAAAGTTCCACATGTACAACCTCCTGAGTGGCCTTCAAGGGGGTGAGGACGGGCCGGGGGCGGGGGGTGGGGGGCAAGGCAAAAAGCCTTGTTGCTGGAGATGCAGCTCAACTTACAAAAACATAATTCACTCTCGGGTCCCTGCTCTGAAAATCTTGTTATCAGAAGGAAACAACAACCCAATAATTGTAACAACAATAAGAAGTTGAGCCCTAGCGGTTGGGGTTTCTGCAGTGACCCTGCGGATTGCGGGAGGGGATTATGTGAAGCGCCCTTGGTCTGGAGGGGGAGTCAGGCGCTTCAGCGAGTAAGTGGCCACAGCTGCTCCTGCAGCACTCAGGCCGGTTCCCCCTCTTTCCCTTCACAACCCCGCCCCCAATCCAAAACTACCACTAAGGAGCCGGGCAGAAATGGAAGAGGGAAAGGCCGGGGGAGGGGGACGACGACTCTTCATCCACAGCAAGCAAAAGAGGCTGCCCACTTAGGAAGAGACTGCGGGGTTGGAGAGGGGAGCAGAGAGTGGGGGATCCGGAGCGGGAGGGAGACACTTCATTTTCATGCACCACAGACAGAGTGAGATCTGATACTGGCAAAGTTTCAGCGAGGATGGGGGCGAGGGGCAGGAGGAGAAGAAAGGACCCTTTGACTGCTTCATGCTTCTGAATTTTCCTGAGGAGGAGCATAAGGTCCACTGGACACTCTGGGAATAGTAATGAGGTACACACAGCATCGAAAACACACCAAATGGGGCTGATGATTCAACCTCGTCCTACATCTGCGCCCACAAAATAGGACTTCAGTTAAACAACCTTGCAGATCTGAACAGGAGAAGAGAAAGCAGGGGGATTTTTAATGAGTCAAGTCCCTTTGGTCAAAATGAGGTGTTTGTCGGAAACTTCATTCTCAAGTGATTGTGAACCTATGCTGATGGGAGAGAGCAGGCCAGTTTCTTTCTAACAGTTTTTGAACCAGTATTCTTCCTTTAGCAAGGCACCTTTACAAATGGTTTCAACCAAGCAGAGGATAAGAGGACTCTAAATGAAGTGCTTTTTGTTTTTGTTTTGTTTTGCTGTTCTGTTTCAACTGGTACAAATGCATGGATAGGCACAGACCTCTAGTATGCCATCAAGGCTCTATATGTTTACAAAAACAAGACACAGGGACATACAATAAAAACAAAGACCCCATGCCTCACATCAGGTCACATGCAGCAAGCATTTTTACCAACAGGGTTTTATTTCTACAGTGAATGTGCGCCATGTCACCACGGAGATACCTTTTGGTCTTTGAGCACAGGACCTATCGGATGTATTTTTGTGAACACTGAAGAGACACCCGTGCTTTTGGGAAGGATGGACCCAATCTGTTCAGGAGACCCAGCTTATCTGTTTTCAGAGGGATCTCATGAGAAGCTTGACATAGTGGTCTCTGCTTTGAAAGAAATAATAAAAAGGAAACAATTCCCATTGAAAAGTGTAGATGTTTATAAAGCTCAGAGAGAAACACACTCGTCTTTCTCGTCCACTCTCTCCCTCGCTCTCCCGTTTCCAGTCTCCCTTCTTGCCTCTCCCCTTTCCTTATTTCCTCAAATTTATTCTCCCTAGCAATCCCAACAGAAATTTGGAGGCAAGAACAAGAGTTTGAATGGTCTTGCCTTTTATCTCCCTCTCCCAGACAAAGTTCTAAACAGCTATCTGGTAAATTAACAGTTAAGGTTTTTTGTTTGTTTGTTTGTTTTTTAATACAAGCATTTTTCTCAACCTGGATCTCTGAGGTCGGTTTTTTTTTAAATCCATTTAGCAAAGCAAGAAAGCCAAATTTATAAATTTGTAAGAGAGAAAAATTAACTAAACCGTCACTGCTTAGGGAGGGAAAATATAAATGAAGCACAGAAAGAAGGCAGGAGTTCAGGAGTGGGCGTGTAAAAGCAGCATGCCTCCCTACTTGTCTGTTTTCAAGGAGGTTTTTAACAATTGGAAAGTGTGCAGCATGGGAGAAGCTATACTTTTTCCAAAGCATATGAATTTGGGTCAAATATAGAGTTCAAAAGGGAATCCAGGCCAGGCACACTGGAAAGACTACCTGCACCAGTGAAATCTATGCACTGGAAAAGCTTGCAAGTGTCAGGTAAAAAAATATGAACTAAAGATGGACACTTCCTGAACTGGAGTGGAGTTGCTAAGGGAGCAGGGCAGGGTTACCCAAATTTGTGTCTTGTGGAGAAGAAAGGCCAGGCGCTCTTCACAGCTCCCCTCAGGCAGCTCTACCAAGAAATTGCAGAATGAAGCCAGATTCCCTGTGTGTTCTTCACTAAAGGGGGAATAAGGAAGACTTTAAGTTGGAAGGCAGGAGTCCCGACTCCCAGTGTCAACTCAGTGAGGCCGGCAGGAAAATGCATGCTGTCTCTGGGCCTTTGAGCCCATCTCTGAGTGAAGGGAAGCAAGCCATGACAGTCTCAGAGATGTAAGCTCAGGTTCAGAAATCCAAGGTGGCTAGAACAGGCAAGACTGATCAGACGCTTTGTGCACAGTGGCGAGGAGAAAAGGTGGGGGTGTCTTTCCTTTCCCATGCTGTCATCACAACTCCAGGAGGACACACCCAGCAGTTCACAACCTCAGAATCAGAAGGGTTTTTCCGAGGTGTGCTTGAGCTCTTCCAACCCCCCATGACCACACACAGGGTCAGCTCTGGCAGCAGAAGGGAGTTGTCTCAGGTAGGTGGAGAGCAGAAAACTATGGTCCCTCATTTCTACCCTCTAGCAAGCTTCAGTCTGTCCTCCATGGTCCCACTGCAAAATTTCCCAAATCTTTCCACATTAGTCCATCTCCTTTTCAAACTGGTCTTGTGTACAGTTCAGCACACACCTGGAACTAACCAGTTCAGATTCTTACTCAACTTTGAAGGCATTATTTCTCTAAGCAGGATTTGCTCAGTGCTCCTGGACATGATTCCATCTTCAGAGATCACACCAGGTTGAATAAATTTTACTTTAAAGCATCTAAGAGTAATTAATAAATGATATGCATAATGACACTAAGTGGTGTATAGACCATGAGGCCTTCCCGAACTTATGTTTCAGAAATCATTCTTTAAAGACAATTGTTTAATCTTTCCAAAGGGGTTTAAGATGCAAAGGCTTACTTCACCACGTGCTCATTGATGCCACAACTGTTGAGTACCTGCCTTGCACTGGACAACTCAATACAGCATGGAGATCTCAGTGGGATCATTCCTGGCATCGCTCCAACACAGAGGACCTATTAAGAGCTTGTGATGGGGATAGTGCAGCATTGTGCAGGGGACAGCATTAATGTCGGCAGAGCCATGCCCATCCAGTCAGAGAAGAATGATCAGAGAACTAGGAATCCGTTTCTTAAGGGCAGCATCATCAAGAGCTGAGGAGGCATGAGGACCTGAGTTTGATTCTTGGAGCGCACATTGAAAACCCAGGTGTGGTGGCATGTGCTTATAATTCCAACACCAGGGAGACAGAAATAGGTGGATCCCTCAGCCTGGCCAGCATCAGGCAAGTAGAAGAACCTGTCTCAAAAAAACAAGGTGGGTAGAGTTTGAGGAGAGACATCAGAAGTTAACCTCCGCCCCCACACCCCCCATACACACAGGGGTGGGGGAAGTGGAAAGGAGCTACCACATTCCCACTAATCCAGTTTGTAATGTTTCCTCATGTTTCTAGCATTTACTGTTTTATCTTCCTTTTAGCACATGTGATATATTACATATTTTGAACTTATTTGTACTTTCATTTGAGTTTCTGAGAGGGTTCATTTCTTTGAGAGCTTTCCCATATACGATTTTTTTTCTTATCTGTGAAGTGCTTCTATCCAACTTCTGGTCTAACCTCAGGTCACAGTGAGAGACCAATTAAGTTTGCACTTGTCACACATTTCTTTTCTTTATATATTTCTCAGGGAAAAAATAGTAAACAGTATCTACCACATTCTCAAGAAAAGAACAGGGTCATATTTTCTCAAGATGCTGAGATCTAGACATTGAGAGCCTCGTGTGTTGTTCAAATCACACGGAGGGACTTTTGTTCACAGAGAATGATGACTGCAGAATTCCTCAGCAGAGTACCAAAGACAGGCTGCCATCTCTGGGACGAGCTAACAGGACCAGGACAAGGCAGCTCTTGTTAGAAAGCTTCTGGGGACACTGACATTGGAGGTGAGACCAGGGCTCACCTACGGACTTGTGCTGTTGACCTCCAGTGTACAGGAAACTCCATTCACAGCACATGTTTCACAATGCATCACTGCGATCTGTCTGCTAATAAGCTGGACTGTGTGGGCACACGGTAACACTTATATCACTGTCAGGTCTCACATGAGGCAGCTACAAGGTCCTTGCCTCTGATTGCTCCTAGAAAATACATATTTCAGATCACTGCTTTCTGCATAGTGTGTTAGGTTTGTAGAACAAATTCTACTCTTAGAACAACTTCTAACCAAGGATCTGAGGTTTGTCTTTACCATCCCTTCTAAGCCCAGGAAGACGATATCCTCTGATATCCCAGCTTACCTCATTGTGTGGCAGGAGATGTTCTGTAGATTTTTAAATCCAGTACAGGACTCATGGTGGTAATGGTGAACAGGGCAAGAGTAGAGACAGGGCCACAGTGTTTACGCCCGTCCAAATCCTACATTTCCTCTGTGGGGAAGAAGGCTCAACTCTGAGGAAGCCATCCTGAGTCCTAGCCAGCTCTACCTGTACTAGTGGTAACATCCAGCTCTGCAGCTCCATTCTCCTTGTTTTCACATGGAAGGTTTAAAGGAGCGTGTCGAGTCCCTCGACCTGTTGACCAGCTCTGAAGCGGGGAGTGCAGAATTGGGAAATGATAGCTATGAAATATAGACATAGATGAAGAAAAAGGCAGCAACACAGGATAGCTTTGGAAGGGCTCTGGGTCAATACCACAGATGCTTGAGTATATTACTCACAGCCTTTATATACCCAAAAGCAAGGGGGGCAAAAAGACCTCTCCCTTTCAAGGACATCACGGTTCAAGGTACAAAGTACAGTCAAGTGTAAACACCTCCTTAGTACTCAAGACATCTGGTAACCACACCTTATGGCAAAGCATCATGTAAATAGGCCTTGAGGCATAAGACACCTGGTAGCCAGTGCCTTTGGCCCAAACGTCCTATTATGCAGCTTTGTAGGGAAGAAAAAGCTCAGACTCTCTGACCTTGAGTCAAAATGAAAA
This sequence comes from Peromyscus nudipes, assembly GCA_902168325.1. NCBI lineage: Eukaryota > Metazoa > Chordata > Mammalia > Rodentia > Cricetidae > Peromyscus > Peromyscus nudipes. The sequence continues at coordinate 40,978 of CABHPH010157473.1, read as the reverse complement.
CAAACCACAAGCTGGGGTTTCTGTGGACCCCCACGTGAGTGAACATGAGTTCAAGCATTGTGAGAAGTCTCCAGAGCCAAGTACAGTCAACTGTGTCGTGACCCCTGCCACTGTGCGCTCTCCTGGGGCAGGAACTTAGACCAGTCCTCTACGAAATGGAGAGCACTCCCCCTCATAAGGGTGGGAGGACCTTGAGATATTATAAATGTAGACTCCCTAGGTGACACAGGCCTGTGGTCCCAGCACTTGGGAAGCAGAGGTTCAAGGTCATCCTTGGCTATAGTGAGCACCAGGTCAGCCAGAGATACATACAAAAGAACCTGCCTGGGGATTTTACCATGAGCTCCTGTCATTAGGGAAAAGCTACTGCCTCGCGGCTCTGATCGTCTATCACGGCAGTGTGGAGTAGTAAGACTCAGGGAGTATGCCCAAGAATCTCACCAAACAGAAAGTCCCTGTGTCACTTCTGAGTCCCTGCCATAGCCATCAGTCTCTCTGACACATGACTTGTTTCAGTATTGCATTGCAACTGTTAGTTTTGTCGTTCATATACTTATCTGTGGACTTCACCAGAGTATGAGAAAGTGATGGTAGAAGTGCCCTATTCATCTCAGAACCAATGGTTTCTAAGACAGTGCCCACCACACAGTAGGTACCTAGAAAACACTTATGGAATTGGGCACATGAATGATGTCCTGCTACAAGTCCTCAGACAAGTGACAGAGATGCACATGCAGAGGCAGCATGACACAGGGACCAGCAACATCTTTGGGGTCTGGGATGATGTCTCTGCTCTGCAGTTCCAGCAAACACTCAACTCCATTCTGTTTCCACTCCTATAAAGCCAAAAAAACGAAACAAGACACTATGGGATTTTTTTTCTATTCACAAAACACCACGTTCCTCGATGATTTTGCATACCTCCTGTCACAGAGTCCTGGGCTTCAATCACAGAAAACAAATATAAGCTGTCATAGAGCAGGGAGAGTGAAGCCAAGGCATGCGCTAAAATGTGGAAAGCTTCTGTCGTAGCCTCATTTCCAGCTATGAGCACATGACTTTGATCTCTCAATGCATTTCCCCGTAAATCTTTCCCTCTCTTGATAGTCAGCCAGGAACTGCCGCCACTGTTAGCATGTAGGTCCGTGTATCTGAGGTGGGGGTGGAGGCAGGCTGGATGGCCATGACATCTTTGAGAAGCCCCATCCTTTTGTTATTAACTTCTTCTCATTACCGTATTAGCAACATCCTGAAGAATGGACCACATAATTTATAGACAAATTAAGACAGAGTAATTATCAGATAAGATTTTTGGACCCATAGAAGACAAATTGGCCCTGTAGGATAGAGAAATTGGAAAGGAAAGAGATGTTTGAGTCACAGGACTCCATTCATGGTGGGACCTAAGTCAGATGCAGCCTGGAAGAGGATAGCCCAGGGAGAGGCTAGCCCTGGTAGAGGCTAACCCAGGGAGAGGTGGTTTCATCTGAGTCTGTGTCCTGTGTCTCTGGAAGAAACACAGGGATGGGACTCAATATTTGAGTCAGTCTTACTTGCTGTTGCTTTTGTAGTTGTTCTCAGGTAAGGCTTACTGTGTCTGAAGTGAGTGACAATACCAGAATTGGCCTGTGTCCAAAGTGAGTGACAGCACCAAGATTGGCCATCGTGGAGAACATCATGGATGTGCCTCTGCTCCAGGAGAATGACCCACCCTTCGTCCCTGCTGCCTTTAGTAAAAAGTGGAAATGAACATTCTTTCTCCCAACTTTCAATCTGTCAGTTTTGGGAAAGCACATGTAACTTATTTGGCGTGTTCCAAATCCTCCAGCATGATCCTCTAATAGAGTCCAGCTGGAGCTCAGGGTTAATTGGCCCTTTCTAAGTGGTAAAGATAGGAAATGGGAACTCACCCTGCGACCAAGCCTCAACATAAACAGAAGCCAGGAACCTATGAGAGGGGCAGAGAAGAAAGGAGCATGTCTGTTACCAGAGGAGTCCTCATTTCCAGTCATCCATGAGATATGGGATCAGCCTAACATGTCTGCCTTTGCTACTGGCTGACCCAGTAAGGCAAAAAACCCCTCCCTCTCTTGCTTAAGTTAGTTAAAATGCTGTCTGCTGCTTGGAACAGCAGATCCTCTAGGCTAAATCTGAATGCTTCCTGAGAATCCTTAGCCAAGTCCCTGTGCTGAATTTAGGGCTGTCAACACCTGGATGCCCACTGCCTGGCAGGCACCGGAGCGGCCACACCCTCCCTCCAGGAAGGAGCATTGCTTTTAGAAAACTGAATTTAACATCAGCACTTGGGAAAGTGAAGGAAGAATCAGAAGTTCAAGGCTAACCTCTGCTACATAGCAAGTCTGGGGAGCTCAGATTATCACAGGAGGTAACCACGAGACCCCACATCCACTTCCTGCGTGACTCTTCTGCTGTGCTTGCTGCTCCCTGTAGTGCTGTGGACAAGAACATCTGCTCAGAAAGCCTGTCTGCAGAGACGGACTGGTTAGACCCAATAAAACCCTTTGGGAATCGATACTTTCTCAGACCACTAGCTGACAGCCCCAAAGCTAAGCATGTCATCAGATAACATCTAAGGCCTATAGGAAAGCTCCCATCTGACTGTAACCACCTCTCCAATGGACGTACCATGCATTTCTTTGTTCTGTACAACTATAAAACTTCACGAAACTCTTTCCATGGTAGCACATGGAACTCGGAGAAACCCGAATCTGTCTCCCATAGTCTTTCAAATTTGGCTCTAGAGTAAATTCTTTTATTCCCCTTAAGGTGAACGTTGTGTTCTTTTGGTTTTGGTTTTGATATTATGTCTTATAATACAGTTCAGAAAAGGACAATTATACATCTAATAAATGTGATAGGAAGTGATGCATGCTAACAAGGTAAGTTGAACCACCGAATAAGGGACCCACTTTCCCAAAGGACCACCCAAATTGTAGCTTCCAAACTGGAATCTAGAAATCTTATTACTGCATTTCAATCCTGCCCCTGCCATGAGCCTAAACATATCATTGTTTCCTGATACGAGCCTTCCTGCCTGCATCTCTCCCCAGTGTGTTCAGATCTGCAAACCGGAGGTGGGGGTGAAGTCTTCAAAGACTCGAGGAATTTTATTGGACCAAGAGTAATGTTTAACGAAGCATGTAATAAAACATGGAAGGATCAGCAAATCCAGCCACCCAAAGACAGCAGGGAAAGTGGGTCTAACACAAGCAGAAACGAGTAGTTCTTTATCTGGGAAAACCACTGCTGACTGTGAGGCTGTAAAGCAGGGGAATGGGTTACCAGGGAAAGCTATGGAATCCTCTCCTCTGGGGGGGGTCTTTAAAAGAGTAAAATCTTAGTCTGAAAGTCTTTACATATGGTCTTCCTTGAGGTAGGATGGGGTCAGAGAGCTACAGAGAGATGACTCTGACCCTTGGAGCCCTTCCCATGCCTAACAGCCTCTGCACCTGATGTCATTACCTTGAGGAAGGCATTTTGGCCACTCCTCAACTTTCCTGTCTCCCAGTTCTCATCCACCTTAGTAATGTGCTAATCCACAATGCCACAGAAATGATTGAAATATTTAGACATAATGGAGGAATTGTAATCAAGTCCAGTGGGAAACCCAGGTGTTTGGATCAGCTTAATAATAATAACCTCCGCCCCGGCCAGGGGCCTTTCTATTCAAAATCAGCTCTGCTTTTATTCCAAACCATAAAGGCTACCTCAGACAGGAAATTATTCACCTGATTAGTCTTTACAAGTGCTGTTGGGTTTAAACTGAGGGCTGTAGGGTCATTAGTGGGCAGCTTGTGGTTAACCTTTACCAGCCTGCTGCTTTTCACACTTCCTTAACAGCTTCCATTACTGGCCTCTATGTCCTGAGGAAGCTGTTTACTGACAGGATTAAAAACACATCACTACAAATTTTTAAGGGCCCGGTGTTAAGGAAGAAGAGACAAAACAAAATCACTTCCCCAACATCTTCTGGCCAGCTGACTGGGGAAATGGGAACCCTCTAATTTGCTATAAAGGCTTATCAAGGACTATGCAGTTTAGCTCCATGGTGGTGCCTGACACCGCTCCTTCCTTATTGATGTGCTCCTTCCTTATTTACGTGCTGTGCTGACACCGTCCGAGAGGGGAGCTGCAAAGGTGTGTTTAAGGATTGAACGCTGTTATTTCTCGGGAAATTAAATCCCACCTACGTTTGGGGGGGAAAGAGAGAAAGGTTACTAACTGGAGATGTCCTGCGAAGACCATGAAAAGACTTTGGGAGCACCGAATGGTCGGGAGCTTTAGGAAAGATCACTGTGACGCCCATACATGATTGCCGTATCCACACCACTCTAGACTGGTGTGGTACCTTGGCAGGCATTTTCTAGAGTTTGGTGCACAAGAAAGACTGTACTGACATTTTCCTCCCCCAAAATGTGCCGAAAACCTAAAAGATGTCATTCTTCCATGACCCCTCCCACTGCCCCTGTGACCTTCCTGCAAGAATTGAATGGCCTTTCCATGACCCCTCCCCCAGCATAAGGTTCCCCCATCCTCCCTTTTTACTTTGTAAATGCCAGTGGAGAATTCAGCTCCCTCTTTGAGAAATGTCTAAAGCGCCCTCCTCCCTAGTTAGAGGCCATACTGAGCGGAAGGGGGAGGGGAGGCAGAAGATGATCCTGGTAGTGCCTTGTCCCTTCCTGTTACAGACACCGACAGATGCATCAGTCCATGTGTGAGTGACGAGGAAGCCGGTAGAATTCCACACAAAACTTCTGTGCTGAGAACATTCAAAGAAGAGACAGCACACAAAACCAGAGATGATTGATGCTTCATCGGCTGGCTGGCTGGTTTGTTCTCTGATTTGGATGCTCTCGCTTATTCCTGTAACTTTCTAAATCGCACCACTATCTGCCAGAATCCCTTCCCGGGGTGGGGGGGAGATCACCCACCGGGCAAGGATTGCTTCTCTCAGGGGAGAATCCCCTAGAACTGCCTCTCCGTGTGACAATGACCCCTGTGTGTGCCAGTTGTACCTCACACAAGCCAAGCCGATAGGCACCATAACCATGCTGCTACGACTTAAAACCCTTCAGCTTCTTGGTGGAAGGTGGAGGGGAATTGTCACCAGGATAAGACTTTGTGTTTTATGTCAAATTTTATCTGGAAGCTCATTTTGAAAGTGGAATTATAACCCGCCCACCCCCCAAAAGCAGGGATTTGATTTGAAAATGCCAAAATAACTTTAATTACAGGTTTGTTGGGGGTGTGACATTCAAATATCAGTCAGTGGAAAACTTCACATTGTTAATGTGACACTCAGAAAATTTGAAATCCGTGTTATACTCTTACTATTTATTTGTACATCCTTGGTCTTTCGGTGCACCTGCCTCCCAGATAAGAGCTAGTCTCTGGAACAAGTTCTACACTTTCACATTCCTTATAAAATCGAAATTAAATATATATTTTTATATCCTTGAAAATAAAGCCTTCATTTTACTTATTGCAGTATACATAATTTTGAACATAAAGACATCTTAATTTGAACTCCATATCCCCTTTTTTCTATAAAATTTCATAGAATAATGTGACATTGGGAGACAAATATATAGCAATCCCTAACCCCAGGCTACTATTCCTTACCACGGACTTATTGTAGATAATAATTGATTTTCTCTGCTCTCTCTCCCAAGCGCTTTATTAAATTAATAAATAAGAGAAACCATGGAAACTGGGCCACCAAAAAGCAATGCTTTCTACCCTCACCAGGGCTCTTGCTGGTCTCCAGAGATGGTGTTATATGTCCCTTGTTGGCTAATCTTACAGCGACCGTGGTATCTCTGTGGAACATCCTTCATCCTCAGGGGCCATCCCTTGAGTTTCCTCACCTTAACCTCATCCACAAAATGTTACTTTACAGTCTTCTTCACTGAAGAAAGTAGGTCGGCAGGAACCAGTTGTACTAGTGTTTGGCCAATCAAACCTGGGCTGGGACTGTACAGCCATGTCTCGCACAACAGCAGACTTACAATCCCCACCCTCACCATGCAGCCCTCGCTCAACAGACGACCTTTCATCTGCACTGCTGCTTGATCCTAGCTAATCTTCACCAACCTGCCATGCTTAGCAGCATCTTCTGTCTGCTCTGTGGACACTCTCATTTGAGTCTGTACTGCCCTACTCTAGCAGAAGTTTGAGTTTAGTAAGATTTAAAAAACAACCCCCCCCAAGAGATTTCTTTCTGTCAGTCCTGAACCCTGGGGAGCCCAAGATTAATGAAATCCCATCTGGTAGGGTTTCTAGGTTGTACCAACCCATGGTGAAAGACTGAAGAGAGAGGGAGAGAGTAGAGAGAGAAAAGAGAGAGCCAAATTACCTTTCAGAAGCCCACTCCTGCATACTAGCCACCCTTGTGATGACTAGCCCATCCTTGTGTAGTAAGAGTTAACACATGTAAGACAATTAGAAGAATATCTGACTAAACAATGGGCATAACAATATTTTCAACCTTTATCCTCTAGATAATAGAGACCTATAAAAGGATTATAAACAAAAATTAAGGTAATGTTCTTTAAAGACAATTATTTAGGAAGAGGAATTTGTTTTTGCATTTTGAGATGGCATCTCACTGTGTAATCCAGGCTGGCCTCAACCTCACAGCAATCCTTCTCCCACGTATCAGGATTATAGGCCTCCTGTGCCACTACATAGTTTGATAATTCTTGTAGTAGTATGTAAAATTAATTATCAGGAGAAGGATGCTAGAAGTTTAAAAAAAATTAGTTAGGATTAAAGAATCATGAGCATTTATGCTCTATGTCCTAACATGTGTTGTGACCCCAGTCCTGGGAAACTGAGTCAGAAGAAATGACATAAGTTGTCCAAGATTAGCCAGGGTAACATATCAAGATGCAGGCACAGCAAAAACAAGCAATCACACACACACACACACACACACACACACACACACACACACACACACACGTAGCTGAACTACAGTAGAAATGGGCAGGTCTACTAGAAGATCATTTAAGAAGCAAAACCAAGAGAATTTGGTGAAAATCCTGTGAGTGGCATTCACAGGAGCTTTCCAAACTTTTGACACAGGAGTTCAGGCACTTGGTAGGGTATGTCCGTTAGCTTCTTACTGATGTGACAAATATCTGAGAAAAAAATGAACTTCAAAAATGAAAGATTTATTCGGTTCATAGTTTTGGAGGATTTGATCGGTAGCTGGCTAGCTCCATGTCTTTGAGAGCCGTGGCAAGGCAGAACCATCGTGAAAGAAGGGTGGCAGAGCAGAAGCTCTTAGTTCACGGAAGTCAGGAAGTAAAGAGGGAAGGAAGGGGAGAGTCCGGCACAAGACAGACACTTCAGATTCATGACTCCAGTGGCCGGCTTCCTGCAACCAAGCCACCTCCTCATAGCCCATTCTGTATGAACTCACCAACGTGTTAGAACTACACGCTTCTCAGTAGTAGCACCTACCATCTGAGGGCCAAGCCTTCAACACATGAGTCTTCAGGGGACACTTCTTATTCCAATCATACTGTGGAGTATTGAGCATGTCAGAAATACAAGAGGAAGGACTGACAATGATATGTTGAATTTTTAATCTACTGTGTGTAAGGACATGGAAATTCCACAAGGTTGTTTAAAGCTTGACTCCCAAGCTCAGCAGAAAGCCTTTGAGATTGTATATGTAGAAATGAGAGAATGAAAAGAGAAAGGAGTAGAGGAACCCAGAGACCACTGGGGAATAGCAACACAAAAAGGAAGACAAGCTTGTGAGGTAGGGTGATAGAGAGGTCAGAAGGAATTGTCGGAACCAAGATGTTTAAGAATGGGAGGGCGGTTAGTGTCCAGGTGCAGGCATTTGCCTATGGGAAGAGTTTCAGCACATTCTCAGGATTTGCCACTGTGTCACCGCTGACCCAAGTGGAAGCCATTTTGCAAAGCGGAGGCAGAAACTGGGCCACACTAGGCTGAAGACATCAGAAGTCAGTGTGAGTGGAAGGCAGCAACTTCAGACAAGTTCAAGAAGTTCGGGAACCGCGGAGAAAGGGAGGGAGATGACAGCTTTGGCTGAGGAGACGGGGAGCGGAGGGAGAGTTCTCCCCCACAGACGGTGCACTCTTCTGTCTGGCTCAGGTTTAAAGTTCCCCACACTGGAGCTGTGACAGTAGGGGACACCTAGGAAAGAGGGGAGGGGAGCAAAAACAGCTTCCAGATCTCATCCCTATGTTTTCAACCAGTGCCAAATCCTTGGATTTGAAGGATGACTTAGCTGCTTCTCTAGGAGTCCACAGTATGTATAAGAAGTACATGTATCCTAGAAGAAAAAAATGGTCTGTGTAGTTTAAGTCTGACAGGACAAATTTCCCCTTCACAGAAAAGCCAATATATTCATTTGTCTGTACTATACAGTGAAGGTTCTAGCTGGACTATAAATAAAGTTTAAACTCCAGCTACAAAATGTTTGAAGGCCAATGAATATTCCCAATTTAGGAGGAACACAAAAAAAATGAAAACTAGCATTGACAAAGAGCTCCACTTTCTATTTTCCCTGACACCAAGTATCACTAAAAGCGTTACAGTCCTTATCCATCAGGGCCTGTGTAATTAATTCACTCTCAGACAGCAGTTACCAGCATGCTACATGGAGCAGTTTGTCTGCTTCTCAGTACACGAAGGTTCTATTAAGTCTACTTATAGCTCAGTTACATCACAAAACAGACTCTTACAGGATGTTTTTATCACCTGCGCTGCTGTAGGGAAACCACACTCCAAACCTACACAAAAGTCTTCTGGGATGTGTAAAAAAGAAAAAAAGCACCATGTCAGTTTCAAAGTCACAGGAGAAAGTTGAACCACGGTGCTTTGGGGGAGTCTAGGGGGTCACTCTAAATAGTGGAAAACTCAAATAACATTCCTAAGCACTGCTATTACAATTCATTCTTCCATCAAGATGTACTACCAGTTCAGCAAGACCTTTGGTTATCGGCCAAATAAATGCCACTTCAGTGAGTTATTGCCGGGGCCAGCTTCAGCTTGCAGAGTCAATGTTTTTCCTGTCTAGAGAACTACTGTAAGCTTCGCATTCGTAAACCATATGTGCCCTTGGGTCTGGAGTTTGCCCTTGTGACTTTTCCCCTCATCTTGGTTGCTAAAAAGAGTCAAATTGTCTGCACCAGCACCGAGAGTTTCACTCAGTGATAGAAGGAGGTTCTAGTCACACAGTTGTTGGAATTGGACGGAATGCAAAAGCTGGTGGAGTAGTTCTGCACCGTGTGAAAACTGCTCTCTGCATCTGGGAGTACAATTCAAAAGAGATACACTAAAAATACCTAACTTTGCCTCCCATATATGATAACGAAACAATAAAGGAACAGCAAATTTTGTGACAAATTTTCCAATCTGTGATTGTAGGCAAAATTTCTCCAATTTTGTGTCACGAGCTAAATTCAAAGTGGATTCAGAAGAGGCAGTACTTGACCAAGTGAGAATAAATGTTGTTTCGTGTCTCATTCCTTCTCTTTAAATTGATGGTTAAGAGCATAACAAAAGGAGAAGACAACAAATGGCATATACATACTTGTGTGAGAAGGCAAAAAAAAAAAAGAAATACCACCCACATGCACGGAGTACCACACACAGTCACTTCAGGAGCTGTCAGACGCCGTATAGGGGACCATTGAACACTGATGACATGTTTTTAACCCCACACAAATGCTTCCTGCTACAGTGCACACAGCTCATTTTACCAGAGCTTCCCTCCCTTATGCTGTCAGGAGCTACAGTCAGGGTACATCTGGAGGGTATTCTTCATAAGAACATTTTCAGTAGCAGTGCTTAAACACAGACACTCACATCTCCCCCAGCATGCTAGCCTTTGCCAATCAGTAAAGCACAATTGTTAAAAACAAGTACAATCCTCTTCTAGGAGAAGTCAACCCGTTAGCAGGCAGGAGACACCGAGAGGAGAGGGCCCCAACTTACTATGAATTCTCCACAAGGACATGCTAACCTCCTCTACCATGGGCATGGCCAGCAGCCTCTCGCAGGTTCCAGATGTCTTAGTCATTCTAGAACAACTTATTCAGTTGGCTGTAGCTGATGCCTTTAGAAGCATTACCCTAGTCCTTTGTGGTTTGTTAATCCTACAAGGCAAATCATGCCAGTTTGAGGAAGATGTTCTGATATTTCCCTTAAATAATAATAGTAATAATAATAATAATAATAGTAATAATAATAATAATACAACTCAACCCAGTCCTCAGCACAGACATAAAGCCACACCGTAAAGTTCTGCATTCCAAAGCCTGTCCTCTCATTCCAACCCATAGCAAGCATCTCTGTATCAATTCCACATGCATTTATGCAGCACCTAACATGTACCAGACACTATTCTAAGTACTGAGAATATAGCTATAAATAAAGCAGGCAGAACTTCCTAGTTATAGGACTGGAGAGACGATCAGCAGTTAAGAGCACTTTCTGCTCTGGCAGTGGACCCAAATTCAATTTCCAGCATCCACAGGGAATCCAATACCTTCTTATGACCTCTTCTGGCATCAGGCATGCATGAGGTACATGTATACACATGCAAACAAAATATCCATACACATAAAATAAAAGTAAATAAATCTTAAAAATAAATTCCTGGTTACATTCATCATCTTTTAGACCTTTATACAGCTGACCTCTCTCCTCCAGTTCTTGCTGATCTACACTTTCACTGCTGAAGATGGTCAGTCGTTTGAGAAAGCAAGCACTCTTGTTTGCGACAGCAGAGGTCTCCAACAATCATCCCTCAGTCACTCAACAATTATTGGTGGGCATCATCTCAGTGCCAGGGTCTGGATTTCACAGAAGACAGCAAGATGAAAGATGTTCAGCTCTAGGCTTCGGGGATTATATATTCCTGTAACATGCACACATTAGCAATTGATAGTTTTAAAACTGAATTTGCATTTCTGAAACCCGCTGATAGCTGAGAGTTAGCTCTTCTTCCTTTTTCCCAGGCTAACTCTTGCTCCTAATGCACTTAAGCACGACTCTAGGGATAACTGCCATTCCTTGAAAATATGCTACTGCCCAACTTGAAAAGAGTAAGCTAGACTTGGACGTGCATCTGAGTGTTCTCACTCCATTTTCCATAGTCACAACTCTTGCTATGTTTTCAATTAGACACAGTAACTGAAATTAATATTCCATTACACGTTTTTTGATCGTGCTTTAATTTAACCAACAATAATGATGGGGCATAAAATAGCCAAGTCCTTTGTCTAGCACTTGATGAATAGAACCATATGGCTGACCTCAGCCCTTAGGGGAATGGACCTTCAGAAAGTATTTTCATGGCCCCACCATTTTTTTGTGTTATGTTCCTGATGCTTTTTTGGTCTATTTGGCTTTGTTTACTCAATATATGTGGGAGGTGAGGTTGGAGTGAGGGGTTCTGCATTACTCCTAAAATTATGGCACTTGAGAATGTTACCCATTTGTCATCCATTATGTCTTCCTTCTGGTATTTATTCCAGAAGACTGTGGTCAAAGTATACACAGAAATTAACCAATTTTCTTTGCTTTGGGGAGGTTAATTGTGGGGTATGTGTGTCTATAAGCCTCTGTGTGTGTGTGAATTAACAGATAAATAGATATGCATTAAGTGCTGTTATCTAACTGTCCCACCTAGAGTGGGAGGCTGGCAGTGTATAATCCGGATGCACCGTGGAAGGCTCACTGGGCACCATCTCTGGAGCGCTGTCGATCCTCGCCAGGTGAACGCACTGTGGCTTTGGTTGAACCAGCCTCTCCTGCCTTTCCTTCCTAACAGTGTGTGACTGGGGTGCTTACTTATTAACTTCTCTGAACTCCTCTGCTCAGCTAGACAATGGCAACAAGCCAGTTAAGAGAGAGCACACGTGTGGGACACAGCAGAGAATGTCTGCACACATGGTCGATGACTGGCAGGCATGGAGAAATCATCATCATCTTCCCATCGCCACGCCCCCCCCCATCACCTCCACCAACTCATTGTAGAAACTCTCTTCTTGCTCTCTTTCCCTTTGCTTCTCTCCTGTTCTTCCCTCTCTGCCTTTAGCGGATCAACCCTGAATGTATTTATACTGGATTTAAAAGACATAAGTTAAATTTAAAACTATTAACTATCTGCTCATGAGAAAGACATTGCAGAAGTATCCCCGTCACACCTTTTGTCTTTTGTCGTGCTGTCCTGGATGAATGAAAAAGCAAATGTCCAGAGAGTCTCAAAACTAACACGGAAATACAGGCGAGCAAGGAACACAGAAGGAGGGGCACGGTTGCCAAAGAGGGGGGCGGGATGGATGGAGAGACTCTGACACCTTTGACCAGTCTCGTGGGAGCCACATCATCTTTATCTGAAAGCACCATCACAGTGTTAGTGTGAACCAAGACCTTGTATCTGCATATAAAGTCCCTGGACGGTTCTGGGGGTTTCTAGAAACTGGCGCCCGTCCTGCAGTTGAACCCAGGGCTGCTGTTAAAGGACCCTGACCTGATATGGAAAGGCTTAAGCTCCCAGACCAACTCTTTGATCTAGTAGTTGTGCATCTTGCACAAGGCACAACCTATTTGCACAGCTCAGTTTCCTCTTCTGTATAATGGGTGTGTTTGTCATGGCGCAGCTGCAGACAACAAAACCTGTTCTTGCTAGCTAACGGGGCTTTTCACCTGGATATGAGTAACTTCCAATCATTTGAGGGCTAGATGGCTAAGTCCCCAGCCGTGTTTTCAGGTGTCATTTCTAGCTCCAGAACCATTTATCTCGGGCGTCTTCCTTGCTAGCAGATAGATGCTTCATGCCAGATTTCTTTTATTATTTCATTTATTTATTTTTATGGGGGTATGCATATGCTGTGGCACTCTTACGGAGGTCAGAGGACAGTTATCATAGTTGGTTCTCTCCTTCTACCGTGTATATGGGAACCAAACTCAGGTCTTCAGGCTTGGAGGCTATGTTTATCCACAAGCCACCTCACTAGTCCCTCATGCAAAATTTCTGTCTCATAAAATAATTGAACTTTTTTTTGAGATTTTTTTTCAAATCTCCTGAGAGTACAAGTGATAAGACTGATATTACATTAGGAAGCCCAGCCACAGGGCCACATGAGAAATGTGTCTAAGTTGTAGAGTCTCTGGGCTTGAGGAGGCATACCAGTGAGGAGACGGCAGTGGGCAGAGCAAGCCAGGCATGCCATTTCTCATGCAGGCAGGGATGCATTCCTTGCACAGTTGTTGTGGGATTAGTGTTTGTGAAGGTGTTCCCACACCATCAGCAGACGCTTAGTCTGGCATACTTGCCAAGGGGCACTCAACCGTGTTACACGCGTGTGTGTGTTTATAGCTCCAGAGTGAGTGAGTACAGAAGAGATGCACGTAAGAGAGGCCCGTGTGTTTATATAACCCAACCTGTAGTTGATAGACCAGGCAAACGAAGAGTATTGAGGACATAGATTTTAACAACACTAGCAATGAACCGGACAAAAAAACATTCTAAAACACAGTATCCAGTTACTTGTCAGATTAACAAAGACATTTTACAAAAAGTAAACAGCCAGTCTAATAAACATCAGAGAGAAATGCCTCAGAAAGAATGAAATCACTGCCACTTCCCTGGAAATTTTCAAATACATTTCAAATAATTAATGGCAAAAGAGAGACATCATAATCAAAATTAAATTATTGCACAACATTTTAAATGAGCTATGTATGAAAATCGATGTGCGACAATGAAGACATTTATAGCTTTAAATTCTGACAGCAAAAATAAAAGCGGAAAATTAATGATTTAATCATATATATTAAGTCATGGACAAATTAAACCCCAAATGGAGTCACTGAAAAGACTAGAGATTGAGATTATCTTCATCGTGGTAATCAAGGAAACAGAGAGGGAATAAACAACATTAGGAATGAATGTGCTTCTCTGAGGATGTAGCTCAGCTGGCAGAGTATTGCCCAGTGTGCCGAAGGCAACATCCCCAGCACTGGAATAATCCTGGGCGTGATAGGCTCACATCTGTAGTCCTGGCACTTGAGAGATGATGTAACAGGAGCCAATGTTCAACATCACCTTGAGTATAAAAAGGTCAGCTTGGAGCTCCTGAGATCCAGTCTGAAGCAAATAAAGCTGATGTTAGTAAATATTGTTTTTCAAAAAAGAAAGATGTCATAACTACAGATGCTTTACTAAAGAGTAGCTGTTATAAATCATTTACTACTGGTATATTTAAAGACACAAAAAGAGAATAAAGTTTTTTTTTAAAGAAGAAATTCTATATGGCTATATCAGAGCTCCTCAGTACTAAAGTGCAGGTTACATGAAAACGGTGAGGTAAACACAATATCTTCATCTATCTCGCAAGGATTTTACGTGACACCGACCTGTTGTTCTACCAAACCTCCCTAGCATTGCTGTGTAAGTTTGACATTCCTAGCTTGTTCTTATTTGCTTAGCCTTTAAAAAAAACCCAACTTTCCCTATAACAGTCATATGAGAATTTGACCATACCCTCAAATAACTATCAAAATATTACACAAAAATACAAGTGTAATATTTTGGAAACGTTTTTGCCTGGAAGACAAACAAGAAGACCCACAATTCTTTAGCTGAGAAGACACACACAAATCTAGGACCTGCCAATCAAACAGCCATAGAAGGAGAAGACATGCACAGATCTAGGACCTGTCAATCAAAGAGCCATAGAAGACTGGCATTTAGAAAGAAGTCAGTGCACCTCTTCAGCCGTTGTTCCTGTCTCTCTTGTACGCCCTTGTGCAGCAATCCTAGTGTCATTTCTGTTCAGTTCTGAGACCTGGCAGCTGTCACTGGTGCCAGTATTTTAGATGAATGACCAAGAAACCAATAATCAAGAGGATTTGCTTTTATCACTTTTGGAAGCCCAGCAGATGCAAAGGATGCTGTCAGAGACATGAATGGAATGTCCTTAGATGATAAGCCATCAAGGTGGAGCAAGCCACTAAACCATCATTTGAATGTGGTAGATGTGGACCACCTCCAAGAAGCAGAGGCCCTCCTAGAGGTCTTTGAGGAAGAAGAGAGGAAATGAACCAACCAGAGGAGCTGCCTCTAGTCACGTGGAAGACACATGGATGACAGTGGCTCTTCCACACATTTTAGCATGAATTCTTTGAGGGGACTTCTCTAAGTAAAAAGAGTACCACCACAAAGAGGAGGTCATACTCCTAAAAGATCAGGACCTTTAGGACCAGTTCGCAGCAGCAATGGAATGGGAGGAAGCGCCCCTGTGTCAAGTGATGCTACAGTAGCTGCAAAGAAACTCCTGCTGTCTCATAGAGATATGTATTTGTTCCTGAGAAATGATCGATGTTCTACTAAACACAGCTATTCAAGAAGAGATTACCCAAACTCTGCTTATACCAAAGATTATGCACCATGGCCAAGAGATTACACTTCATACTAGTTCACGTGATGACTACCCATCAAGAGGCTACAGCAATGGAGGTGGATGCAGTTGGATGGTGACCATTCCGATCATCATGAGAGTTCCGGTGACTCACACAGTGCAGCCCATACATAAGGACCACCTCTGTCTAATGGAGGAAGCAGTCGAACTGCTTATCTGGCTGGGACGGGAAGGTGAAAGCTCCCCTTCTGAGAAGATTCTACAGCTTAGAGCCATAGGAAAGCAAAGGAGGCCTGCTGCTGCCTTCAGGGAGCTGGTAGAATGAGAAATGTAAAAAAGTAGCCCTGTGGTGAAAACTCCCACAGACACATAAGCAAAGTACTGTGGAAGAATGCTTGCCTTCTTCACACATGGAGAGGGGTGGATTCTGATGTGTGTGTGTGTGTGTGTGTGTGTGTGTGCGCGCGCCCTGAAGAATGTAACCAGCTACTCTCTACTACTTGTAAATTAAAAAGTTTTATTAAGTTAAATGGAAGTTTTTTAAGTAAGTTAAATTTAAGTTTTTGGTTGAAAGATTATTCCATAGAGTGACTAGAAAGTTGAAATAGAAATAAAAAAAAACAAAACCAACAACAAAAGAAAATCCCACACAACCTAAAACCTTTAGTGTCCTACCCATTAAGCTCTTCAAATTTGATCAAACTCTGAACATTTTTTGACCAAACATGACTTTCTTAATGAGATTTTTTACAAATATTGAGAGTTTTTACGGAATTTAATGGATATTAATATTTTATTTCCACGAAAAGAATCAGTATGATGGTGGTGCAGGAGCCCAGACAGACTGAAGTAGTACTGACCTGAGCAGGGAGAACCTTCCTGAAAAGGGAACATTCAAGCTTGAAACACTGGATTTAAGCTCTGAACCCCTGAGATGGATAAATGTTCAGGATACTCCAATTTCCTCTTGACTGGTTCACACACTTCTAGTTCCTCTCCTAACCTCACCTAAGCCCTCTTTGCCTCCCAGAAAGTGGGAAATGTCCCTTTTAAAGAGATCAAATGAAATGGAGAGAAACCATATATTTTCGTCTGAACTCCCCATCAGCTCAGAAAGGCGGCGGCATGGACCTTACTTAGCTCCATATGCCTCACCTTTCAGCTCGTACCTTTGTGCGCCATCAGCTGATGCCAGCAACCCAGCCCCAGGTCTCCCTCTCTGCTCTCCCAGGCTTCTTAAAACTCAGACTCCCACAACAAAGGACAATTGAGGCCCCGTTAGTGCTCGGGTTTACTGAGAACTGAACCATAAGCAGATACCATCAAAACACATCCCACTTGTGACCTTTCACAGCCAACGAATTGGAAGGATTTTCCTTTGCTGGGGATTGAATTTAAAAGGACTTCCCAGGAGTGAAAGGTCGGCCCATGGAATCATGATATCCAGTTAAACACAGCTAAATAGAACGTTTTAGCATGACAATAAATGGAGTTATATTTAGCTGATTTGAGAAACTATCTGGCTGAGGGAAAAGCAGGGGAGCAGAGATTTTTCATCTCCCACCCCTCCTCTCTGAAAAATAATAGAGCAGGGCAAGAAAGCACAAAGGTGAAGAATTTCACCGAATCTGCCTGGTGAGACTGTTTTTGCTTTCCCAACATCTACCATGTTGTGAGTAGGCTGTGTTGGTGGAACCGCATAAAGACTGTATTGTTTTCTTGATGCACATATACAATTCTGTGAGGGTGACTGGAGCAAGCTGGACTCCAAAGGAAGACCATACCCTCAAATAACTCCCCAGGCAGCTTTGATTTCTAGATAGGTAAGAGGTGAAAGCACATTTGCCAAACTGGCTTTGATAACAAACGCATTCTTCATTAACAAGGAAAGACTGGAGGGAAAGAATACTTGGCAGCCCTACCCCTTCACTTGAAATGCCCCCGTGTCAGTCTGAAACAACCTCATATTTTGTCGTTGTTAACTAACAGATGGTTTTGTTAGCCAGTGACTGTGTCTCTAAATAACTCCCAACAATAAAAGGCTGTGACACATGAGAGCAAAATGGAGACCATAAGTGGTAGCCTTTTCCCTCTAGAATCTTACCTTGTGGTCCATTCTGAAACTTGATGTGTGTAATTGCAGCCACTGGGAAGGTGTGGAGTGCTATAGCATCAGATCTGCCAATAGTTAGCAAAGATTACAGGTGAATGTTGCTTCTTCGAAGGGAAAAATATATTTAATTGAAACCAATTTAGAAATCAGGATCCTGTGAGTGAGCAGTGAGAATGTTTTCAAGGAAACACTGTCTCCTCTTGGCTGTGAGAGACCCATAATGTTTCTCTCCCAGGCTAAGTGTGCTATTTGATAGGGAAGCCACTGTTAATGCCTTCCCCTCAAGACCCTGTCCATTACACAAGAGCTGGTACACCAGGTAAGCATAATCTCACTGTGGTTTTCCAAAGCCATCACCTACACTGGGGATCCCAGCCACTCTGGATTTTCATGTAGGTTCAGTCTTTGTTGATATGGTCTTTTTCTTACAAAGTGCCCTTCTTTCATCTGATTTTAAAAAACATATATAATCGGATCTGTCTATTTATAATTTTGTTGCTTACCCTGAGTTACTTAGTACCAAATGGGATGACCCAACCTGTGTGGGTAAGGCACTGACCACTTCCACATCTATAGTTAGCAAAGAGTATGAGCAAAGAGCATCACTATAGTTGCAGAACTGATGCTCAGACTTCAAGCTCTTGGCTCCTGAATGTCTGTAGTTGAATAAACTCTCAACCTGTGAAGACACTGATACCATATGAATAAGAAGATAGCCTTTATACAGCTCAAAGAAGATGTCCTGTCAGAACATAGTGTTGAGGATACAACCACCTCACACAGTTGTTTACTGCTCCAAGCTTACAGGGATTTTATTTCCTTTCATATTTTGTGTGTTTCTAATTTTTGTTTATTTATGGAGTATTGGCTTTTTTTATGGTGGTGTGCTTGTTATGTGGTGCTGTTGCACCCTGGGGAGGAAAGAGTTTATTTGGCTTCCAGATTACAGTCCATCATCTAGGAAAGCCAGCTCAGGAACTCAAGCAGAAGCCTAGAGGCAGGCCCTGAAGCAGAGACCATGGAGGAGTGCTGTTTATTGGCTTGCTCTCTATGGCTTGCTCAGTTTACTTTTTAATTTTTACACAGGTTTTAATTGAGATAGAATTACATAATTTCCTTTTCCCTTTCCTCCCTCTAGCGCCTCCCATGTCCCTCTCCCACTCTCAAGTTGATTTCCTCTTTTTCTTTGATTATTATCCTTACTTGTGTGTGTGCCTGTGTGTGTACAAGCACACGTGCAATTATATATATATGTATATGTAACTATATATATAATATATATACAACCTGCTGAGTTGCTATTTTTTGCTATTACCATGTATGTGGTTTCAAGGCTGCTCGCTCTTCATTGAATAGCCAATAAGGGAGCTGACCTCTGGGAGAGGCCATTCTCCTTCTCTCAGCAGTCACTAGTTGCTAATAGTTCTTTGTCTAGGGGTGAGATCCCTTGAAAATTTCCCTCGTCCACGTTAGCATGTCCACTGAGATTGCCCTTGTTCCCATCTTGTCTCTGCAGCCATTTCTAGGAGAGACTGTTTTCACCGCAGACTTCTTGGTATTCGGATTCTTACAATCCTTCTGCCTCCTCTTCAGTTCCCTAAGACACAGGAACTGCGATGCAGATTTCTCTATTGGGGTTGGGCTCCTCACAATCTGTTGATCTCTGTCTCTGTGTGCAGTTGTTTCCATGGTGGTTTCCATTTGCTGTAAAGAGAGGCTTTTTTCCCATGAGGGGTAGTTTCTATACTTTTCTAGGAAAGGTGATTCATGCACCCAGTTTGCTCTTTAAACCAGGACCCTGGCCAGGGGTGGCGCCACTGAGAGTGGGCTGGGCCCTCGGACTTCAATCATTAATCAGGAAAAGGCACTACAGCCTTGCCTGCAGGCCAGTCAGGTGGGAGCAGTTCCTCAGCTGTTGTTCCCTCCTCCCAGGTGACTGTAGTGTGTATCAGGTTGATAAAATAATCAACTAGGGCAGGGTGAGAAGAGGGTATACTTATGTAGCTCAGGATGTCCTTGAACTTACAGTCTACACTGGCCTTAAACTCCTGATCCATCATCTAGCCTCAGCCTTCCAGGTGTAGGTATCAGAGAAATATGCTTCCCTACCTGACTTCTGGCCTTGTCTTGCTCTTCCCTCCTCATGCATTACTGACCCCTCATAGTTCTTTCAACTGGTCTCTCCACTGTGATGTACTATCTGTAGAGTCCAGAGTTCAAAGTCTGTGTGAAAGAGCAGGGGATAAGAAATGCCCAGGAGTGACTCCACTTTTGTCCTAGTTTCCGATAGCTCCATCTTGTCCTCACTGCCCCCCACCCTCCACTTCCAGCACACCCTGCTGAGCATAACATCCTTGTGCAGTAGTACCTGGAGCTTCTCGAGGTCCATTGTTTTACAACATGAAACAAATTGCTTTAATCAACTGATGTGAAACCTTTGAAACTTCTGGATCTCATGGCCCCTGCCTTCAGCCTACCTCTGATATGACATATCTGTAGTTTATGGCCTCCTTTCAGGCTGAGAATTCTTTGTGGTAGAAGTCTGCCCTCATCACCAGGTTGAAGAAAGGACTCTTTTTTAGCTTTATATCTGAAGTGGTCCATAAATGACTCCCGTGGGCATTTTATATGTAATGATTTAATCTCAAACCCTTGGTTGGAAGAGTTCCACCGCAGCTTCAGTCAGGCACTAAAACTGCCACTGCCCACCTCCCTTCTCCCTCAGAGATGTTCTACAAGCAGGTCTGTGGCCATCATGACCACCCAACTTCACTCTGCTCTGCACCCTCTAGCAGTAAAGCCAAGGGCTCCGAGGATCTAGATTCGCGGAGTCTACATCATGGGCTTCTTTGGAAGACAACTGGAACGCAACCCTCTCAGTGAAGGAAGCTATGGTATAGTGGCATAGAGGATCTCACATTTACACAATATTTTTGACAAGATCGGATGACTATTGACAAAAGAAAAAGGGAGGAGAGAAAGCAAAGTGTGCTGTCATCTTGTCCTACAAAAAAATACTGAGGGGCTAGAGAGATGGATAGTAAATCACTTGCTATTCAAGCAAGAAGACTTGAGTTCTAATCCCTAGACTCCACAGGAATGCAGGCACAGTAAGGTATATCTCTAATCCCAATACTCCATTGGGGAAATTGGAAGGCAGAAATAAGAGAAACCCCCAGAAACTCTCAGACCAGCTAAGGGGGCATATGAACAACAATAAAAAGACTCCACCTCAAATAAGGTAGAAAGTAAGGGCCTACACTCAAGGCTCTTATCTGACCTCCACGTATATGCCATGCTCATATCTGTGTACACAACCACACATGCACACACACACACACACACACACACACACACACACACACACACACGCACACGCACACGCACACACACTTAAAAGTTTTAAAGTAAAGATATTGGGTGTTGATTATGATAAAAAGCAAGGGGGTTGAAAATTATTGGAACGAGGGCTAAGCAGGTATGTCTTGTCTTTATTCCATTACTGATCAAGGTCCTGTTTGGTTTGCTCAGTGGAGCCCTCCACTAAGAAGGGGCACAGTCACTTAGCTGAACAAACACAAAATCCTTGTTTGAGTCACATTCTGGAAGTGATCAGTATTCTATGTATTCGGATTGGTTTACTTTGGCCCTTGGGAAGGCTGACCATGGCTACGTGAAGGAGGTCTAGACCAAGAAAAAATAAAAGTAGAAACAACTCGTGTTTTGGAATGGAAGCCACCACTCACCAGCTGGAAGACCAAAGTCACTAAATAAACGGAGAGGGTTGAAAAAACTGCCACTCTCAAATTCTAACGTTTTCTCGCTAAAATGAAGTGGAGAAATTTAAGTTGAAGTGGTCAGAGGTCTGTCACCCAAGCCTTGGAACTGTAATTCTCAAAGTTTGCTCAGTTTATCCTCTATGTAATTCATAAAGAATGGAGAGAAAGCTGTTTGGGAGATAGTGATGGAGTCGGAAGTTGGCAGCAGCAGCAGAACTGAAGAAAACTAGCTGGGCAGTGGTGGCACACGCCTTTAATCCCAGCACTCGGGAGGCAGAGGCAGGTGGATCTCTGTGAGTTCGAGGCCAGCCTGGTTTACAAAGCGAGTTCCAGAACAGGCTCCAAAGCTACACAGAGAAACCCTGTCTCGAAACCCACCCCTGTCCCCCCCAAAAAAGAAGAAGAGAAAGAAAACTAGCTGCTACTGTATGCATACATTCTACCTTCGGCTCAGTACAGTTTTGAGATTTCAGCGAAGACCAGTTGTTAGAGGCACATAGGCCTTATGAAATATCTATAAAATGCGTGGAACTGAGATTGCTGTCAACTGAATAAGTTATCAGAAGATGTGAGAAGAAGACCTTTCAGGAATCACTGAGCCTTGGATCATACACTCTTGTCTATAAATGGTAACAAAGTCTACCGAAAGCATTGGTGGAAACTGGAGATATCCTTTACAAAACATTTATTACAGTGCCTGGCACATCAGACCCAACAAACAGAAGTCACTTGAAAAGCCAAGCCTGAATCAACAGTAGTGTGCTGAAGAACACAGCGCACTCAAGCTAGACTGTGACCTCATGGTCACCAGGACTGTTTACTGTTTATCTAGCAAGTTAGCCCAGCAAAATTTAAGGTCACCTCGGAACACAGCCCTCCACTGATCAGTAAAAAGTAAAACCTTCAACAAGATCAAACTATCCCAGTACACCGCTGTCTTATGAAGACCCAGCTTGAGGCTGGAGAGAACTGTGGGGTCAGGGCACAGGCCTTTCGTTCAATGATCACATCATGATCCGCCATTTCCCCACATCAGTAAATAACTCCATACAAATACATAGCACAAATACGAAAGCGGACGCCTCAAAAAAGGCCATGCACTTATTGAATAAAATGGCCCCACCCCATTGCTATATCGAGTGACGTCTTCTCAGTATAAAGCTACTCACACAGGGCTAAGTTCCAATGCTTTGTCTCAGTTCTAGGCATGCAGGATAGTCCCTCCCGGGAGCATGGCTAAGAAGATGGAGCACTGTGTACAACCACCCAGAAAACCACACAAAAGGAGGACAATAATCCTCACAGAAAGTGTGAGAGGAAGAGCAGAGAGAAAGCAAAGGAGTAGGGGCCAGGTGAACGAGCCCACAAATTTCACCACACCAGCAGGGAGACCATTGATCCCAGACAGAAAAAAAAAAATTCCAGGCTTACAAAACTAATTTGTGAAATTTGATTCATATTTTTTCAAACATCATGAAAAGTGTATTATCAATTAAAAACTTGGAAACACATTCATAAGCACTTTTTCTTTTTAGGAAAATCTTTTCACCTCATTGTGGTACTATGCACCTGTAATCTCAGTACTCAGAAGGCTGAAGCAGGAGGACTGTAAACTGAAGACCCACCTAGGTTATAAGAGAGACCTTGTCTCAAACAAAACAGCCTTTCCCAGCCCTGCATCGAACCCTTGGCCCTACAGAGGCTGCGACAGCACTGTGTGCCCACTTTGCATTTACAAGCACGCATAAATCATAGATGACGCTTTCAAATCATGCTCAAAGGCACCAGGAGCCTTGAAGGTGTCTGAATTTGTGTCTTAAAGGCATGAAAAATTAGGCTGGCAATGATCCAAACTGGGGTCCAGAAAATCCAAACCCTTTCAGAATGGCAAGAGATGCCCCGGGAACACAATAGGTCTGACTAAAAGCACACTACCGGACGCAAATATCCAAAGCAAAGAAAAGTAATAATAATTACAGCTGGTCTCAATATCTGAATCTAGGGAAGAAAGGATTCACTATATCACCAAAAAGAGAAGAGCTGATGTAATGATGTAAACATACACAGTACAAAAATAGCATTGTAGTTTGTTTAATAGTGAGAAGTTGCCAGAAATAGATATTTGTTCTCACTCCTATGAGCATATTAATGGTTTGAAAGCCCTGATACATCCTCACCTCTCTCTGTGATTATGGAAAAGGGTGAGCATAGGAAGTAAAGGAATAAGGGTATAAACTCAAAAAAAGGTAGCCACAGAACCTACAGTGAGTGTTTACCACTGGTGCCCAGAAATAACAGCCACACAAATCTAGCAGCTGGTCAACCTTGGAGGCCATACCCAGTAGCAAATTCAAAAGAGTAGCTGACAGAGTGTCACACAGAGAAAAATCAGAACAAAACTTCCCCAAAGGAGAACTGGCCAAGCAAGCTTGCTCTCTAATTATCTGGGCAGCAAATCTCTAGGTAATGTCCCATTTGGTGTATACCTGGTGTTGAAACTGAGCAAAAGATGACAATAGTAGAACAATATCCATTGGAGGCAGGGGTGTTCCAGATTCTGAGAAAGTACAGTTGGGATTTGAAAACTCAACCATTAAAAAATGGAGTCATCCTTGCAATTATAGCCTGGATTTCACCCATGAGTTCTGAAATCCACTCTGGTCTCCTCATCGAGAACCAGTTTGTATGCATAATTTAATCTCAGGATGTGGGAGACTGAGGCAGGAGGACTGAGGCTATAGAGTGAGACCCTGCTTTTTTAAAAAAGTAAGTTTGGATCAGGCAGCCTTATGTAGTCACCGCCCGCCCCCCTCCTCCCCACCCACTTCTGCAACTAGGAAGATTCTTACAACCCAGAAATAGTTTCTTCTTAATTACAGAACCAGGAAGGCAATCTTGAGGAAGGTGGAAAGTGAAAATTAAGGAAAGGGCTATAAATAGAAATGATGAGGGAATGCACAAACTCTGGTGCTAGAACCCATGCAGATCGGTCTAATCTGTCACACTAGACTCTAGTGTGACAATTTTGTGATTTTGTGATCACAAAAATATGATTTGGGGACAACTGTACTAATTTGTATGCATGGTTTATTTGAGGGCATATTTAAAATGTTAAAGGAATACTATATATCAAGTATGCAAGTTCAGTAAAAAATTAGGTGTGATTAGATAAGTAGTAAACAGGTTTCTGGCTACTTATTTTGATAAACTTTTACATGTTTTTTCACATTAAATAGGTCAACAGAGTGAAAATATTTAGTTCTCAAGTCAACACGTTTGTTTTTTCTGTAAAATGTCTAATAGTAAAGAGCTTAAGACTTGCAGAGCAGACTCATCTATCATCATGACTTGGTTCTAGGGTGTGCAGGAAGGAACACACAGAAAAGCCCCTGTCGGTAGGCACTTACACTCCAATAAGACTGGATTTACTCAAATCAGCAGTGTCTGGACTTAGTCCACAGTTTTCCAACCCCTAGAGACCTGGTAATTGTTTTGTATTTAAAAGACCAGCTTAAAATAAATGCCAAAATGAACAAGTCAGAGTTTAACCAAAATACATATAATATCAAATATTTCTCCCACCTGCAGAATTTGCTGGATTATGAAAGAAACCCACGTCTCTGAGGTGCCCAGTCTGCCGCTGTCTGTGGGTTGGGAGCCCTGACTTTCTTCCCATCCCTCTATTCCGTGGCTGCAATGAGTCAGCATTCCATAGTGCTGTCCAAGACATGTTTTGCCTGTTCACTTCAGAGGGTCCAGCCCCTAGATTTACTTCCATCTATAATTTATCTTTATTAATTAACCTTGACAGAAGAAAGGAAGCGACTTTTTAAAAAATGGAAAAGGTCATAAAAGAGACCTTTTGAGATGCCAGTTTCCTAAGAGTTTGGAAACAGTCACTTGAACAATCTTCAGGGATATAACACAGATGAAAAAAAATCATTCAGCATCCTTACAAAGGTAATTTCTGTTTAAAAAATCATCTCTTCTGCTATGGTGCTGTGGGATGTTCTGTATGACAAACGTGTTAATAAGTAAAGCACTGATTGGCCAGTAGCCAGACAGGAAGTATAGGCGGGACTAACAGAGAGGAGAATTGAGGGAACAGGAAGGTGGAGGAGGAGACATTGCCAGCCACTGCCAGGACAAGCAGCATGTAAAAATGCCAGTAAGCCACGAGCCATGTGGCAAGGTATAGATTTATAGAAATGGGTTAGTTTAAGATATAAGAACAGTTAGCAGGAAGCCTGCCATGGCCATACAGTTTATAAGTAATATAAGCGTCTGAGTGATTATTTTATATGTGGGTTGTGGAACTGCGGGGCTTGGTGGGACCTGGAGAGAAGCTCTCCAGCAACAAATGGCGCCCAACGGTTCGAATTTCCACCTTAAACCTAAAAAGTTTTAATAATCAATTCTAAACAGAGCCAAAACCAGGTTCCTGCTTCATGTCTCATACAGGCAGCTAGACGCCGCAAAATGCACGTTTGAGCTATTGATGGGTTCCTGGCATTTGTGCTCGACCTGCAATATGGCGGGAATGAGGCCTCTGCAAGTGGCACATTAAGCTGTGTGGTGGATTTAGTCTTTGCTAGTACAAAACAAAAAGAGGCTTTCTGGGCTACATGCTGCTTTGATAGAAGCATAGACCCACTGTTTCTGAGACTTGATGGCTCCCAGGGCTGGTGGAAAACGTACCACTGCCATGTTGGGAAGCGCCGTTTCAGGCTTAGAAGGCTGCAGTTTAAAACAATAGGTTCACAATAAGACTGATTCAGATAAAATAGTTTACAATGTATGTAAAAATGTATGTAAGCTTGAAAGAAAAAAATACAGTTATATAAACAAATAGATAGGTTTTAAAAATAAAGTCTTTAAAAAAACAGTAAAAGTAATAAGCCATGTAAAGATGGCTATCACACAGAGAATCTGGATTATGTTGTCTTTGATATTCGTAACTGAAGAAAAACATTTGATTATAAAAACTGTTGAGTTATGCCAAAATGTATACTTTAAAGGTACCTTGACTTCAAAATTTGGATATAAGGATACGTCGCTTTGGAAAAGAGGTTCTGCTTTTTTTTCCACAGAAAGCCAGAAGCTATGGATTTGTTCCAGATTAAGATACATCAGGTTTGACCAGCCAAGACCCCCTGAAAGGTCTCCGATGACACCATGGCCCAGATGATCTAATATCCAGAACGGTTTTAAGGCAACTGGCTCACACAATACAGCCTCACGGACTACCCCATAAGCCTAAAATTTTCTTTGTGTCCCCATAAGATACAGCAACCCCCTCCAGCAGGAAGTAGTAAGAGAATCTACGCCCAAATTCCCAAATATACCAAGCTGGCTTTGGAGATGGAATGGGCTCACTCCCTCTCTAAACCCAGACATATTCCTAAAATAAAAAGGTTAAGAGATTCTTGTGTCCCAAATCAAAAGAGCCCTCTTGTGTGGGACAGAGAAAAACCAATATTTTTATTTAAATCAGGTTGATTATAAATGCGATCTCTTTCTAAAGAAGAGAAGGTGATATGATATAGATATGATAGGATAAAAGGGTAGATTAACGAACCTACTTTTAAAGAGTAACAACTTGTTTAAAATGTTTTATATTGCTATGGATTTTAGTTTATTGATACAAGTTTAAACTTAATTTTGTTATACTGTATATATATTTCTATTCTTGTTTGAGGTATTATGTTTATGTAACTCATTTAAAATTGTAATGGATAATTAAAAATAGATTAATAATTAGTCATCTATGATAATCACATTTGTAGCCATGTTAGTTAAGTCTTCTAGGCATACATAGATATATTTCAGATAGATAGGTAGTCTTCAAACACTTCAAAGACCTACAGAATATGACATTTAAAATGTTTTAAAAATTTAGACGTTCTGGACAGTGAGACATGTCTGCTCCTAGTAGCACTGGACTTACTTCGGAGAGGAGGATGGGCATCGAAGATGCTCCATATGGAGTTTATCTTCACCTTGGCAAAGATAGCCATTCGGGCAAGAAACTGTTCTTGCCTGGACTGCTTGATTAACTGGACATGCAAGACCCATGGAAGGGTGACCACTAAACTTTCCTTGACAGGATGGTCCTTCAGGTTCCTGCTTCACAGAAAAAAACTGCCAGACATTCTACAGGACACTAAAAAAATGATGGAGAGACTCTAGCCCTGTTAGCTAAAGATAGATGCCCCAACTTTACAAAGGAACATTAGATGACTGTCCAGGCTATCAGCTGGCTCTGTCTACCCTGCAAGACTCCCAAAAGTTGCTTACATCCTTTTCCCATTTCTCAGGTAATATTATATCCTTCTGAGGTCTTTGATGTGGTTGAAGACTAGATACTTACAATTTTCCTAAGTTATGATAAAAGATAAGTTAGATATAAAACCTTAAACTCACAAATATAAGATAGATAGGCTATCTTCTTTAATATTGTAACTGTAATTCTTACTCAATAATTGTTTTGTTATATGTAATTTTACTATGTTAAAGTTAAAACCTTCCTTTTTGAAAAAGAAGAAAAGGGGAAATGCTGTGAGATATTCTGTATGACAAATATGTTAATAAATAAAGCACTGATTGGCCAGTAGCCAGACAGGAAGTATAGGCGGGACTAACAGAGAGGAGAATTGAGGGAACAGGAAGGTGGAGGAGGAGACATTGCCAGCCACTGCCAGGACAAGCAGCATGTAAAAATACCGGTAAACTATGAGCCACATGGCAAGGTATAGATTTATAGAAATGGGTTAGTTTAAGATATAAGAACAGTTAGCAAGAAGCCTGCCATGGCCATACAGTTTATAAGTAATATAAGTGTCTGAGTGATTATTTCATATGTGGGTTGTGGAACTGTGGGACCTGGAAAGAAGCTCTCCAGCAACACTATGGTTAATCCTATATCTGTGCTATCCAGAACAGAAAGAAGTGAGCAAAACTGGTCGTCAAGCAAATCATGGGAAGAGTGAACTCCTGGGTGTGGGTATTTGGTATAACTTGGCCATCATGCTTGGTCAATGTGATGACCAGCTGGACCTTCTGCTGGTCCTGGCATGCTTATTCTATCTCTGGCGGATACAGAGACAGAGTGAGACATCAGTTCCAAGAAAAATATGCTAAACTCAGAGAAACTGACAGCTCTCATATACAGAATAAAGATTAAGAATAAAAAGACAGAGGAGGAGAAGCATCATTTGGGGGGAAGGGGTGAACTATCAGAATAGAAAGAGGGAAGCGAGGTTAGAGAAGTGCTTTGATCAAAGTGCATACGTACATGTATGGAAATGTCACAAGGAAACCCGTTTTTTGAACAATTCATATATGATCATTTAGGGGTGAACCCCAAGAGCCATAGACTATCTAACAAAAACCCTAGTGCCAGGCATGCAAAACCTTCTCTTAAGTTGTTGGTTGGGGAAGCCAAAGAAACTCCCAAAATAATATAGGCTATTGTCATTGTTGTTGGTGCCTTGCAGAACTTGAAAGTAAGACCTCATTGCTGAAGACACCACATACTTCAGACAGAATTTGGAGAAATCTAGCTGGGACTGACCTGGATGCTTCCTTCCTGATGGCTACTTCTCATAGTATTAGGAGTTAGGCGAACTGCCAAGGGAGGTAAGCAAACAGCAGTCCTCAAGGGCTACAAAACCTATGACCAGAACAGCAGATATCCCCAATGGTGCACCAATGACATTTATATGGTGGGCATAACCAACATCCATCTGATTGGATTTAAGAGAGAACTCTTGGTAGTGTAGACCTAGCCAATGACACATGGCTGGTGAGGTCGTGGACCCTAGAGGAGAACCTATTGCCCCTTTTCTAATTTCTAACTGTATAATTTCTAACTGCAGTGTGTCCTTATACCCACAGAGAAGTATAGTTCTCACCCCTCATCTTTGTAACAGACAGAGATCATTTCGAAAACACAACAGGTACAGAGAACCACTGACCATGGGGTGCTCAGAACCAACTGATATGTCTACAACACAGCTCCAACTCCTAAGTCTCAGACAGTGTCAGGGAAGAGGGGGTGGAAGATTGTAAGAGCCAGAGAACGGGAGGTCTATTGTGAGTTGCTTCTTCTACGGATGGCAGGGAAGCTGTGCCCATGAAATCTCAGTAGTACGTGTACTTAAACAAGGCTTGCAGAGTGACAT
This sequence comes from Peromyscus nudipes, assembly GCA_902168325.1. NCBI lineage: Eukaryota > Metazoa > Chordata > Mammalia > Rodentia > Cricetidae > Peromyscus > Peromyscus nudipes. The sequence continues at coordinate 11,469 of CABHPH010157473.1, read as the reverse complement.
CATCAGATGACTTGCTCATGTGGATAAGGGAAATCTCATAAGATTTCTTTAGATGAAGAGCTACATGCATTTAGTGGCTGCTGAAAGAGAGAGACTCAGTCTTCTCCAGGGATTGCCCCCCCCCATGGGTTATCCAATCCTAAGAAATCAACTCTAAACACATATACATAGGAGCAACACCAAAGAGACTCGACAGGCTGTATTTATACATACCCATATGTACGTATAATGTACACATATAAATAGGTACATAGGTAAATATACATATATATAAATGTGTAGCAATAATTCAAGAAAATAGGTCATGAATTTGAGATGGAGTTGGAGGACACGAGAAGAGGTGGAGGGGAAAGAGAGGGGCGGGGAAATGATGTAAATACAACACTCATCTGAAATTTCTAAAGCAATTTAAATATTTATAAAGAGAAAAAAGAGAGGGCAATAATGGAAAGACTTCACATCCCAGAGCTGATCTGACACTGGGAAAGAAGAGCAGAAAGGAAGGGAAGCAAGAAGAGGAGCTGTAGACTAAAGGGTGGGCAGCTGGGCAGCTCGACAAAGTTTCAGCCAGGACAGGGACACTCCAGAGCTAAGGATGTCCAATAGAGTCCTGTGTTGGGCAGGAGTGGTCTGGTCTGCACCAGCCGCCTTATAGAGGAATATATACATACATACATACATACATACATACATACATACATACATACATACATACATATATACATACATACATACATACATACACACACACATAGTAGTTCTTTGGCTTCTAGGTTTTAAATCTTAGAGATTTTGGCCAAGTCACTCACGGGTAAGCACACTCTTATTATTGTCCATTCATAAGTTTCATATCAAAAATCTTGGAGCAGTCCTAGAAGAGCAAACACCCAGTGCTGAGGATACCCCCAAATTGCAGGATCTGGATGCTGTGTGTTAGTTACTCTCACAAGCATGTGCTCTTGACAACACTCTCAGCAGCACACCTAAAGGGCCACGGAAACCCAAACAACTCCTGCTTTTAAGATGAGTAGCCCAAACTCCCTTCCATCACCACATTTCCCACTTTTTTTCTGAATGAACTCTGTGAGCTTTGTCTTTTTGGATGGAAGAGGACATTGCTTTCTTCCCATTCAATTGTAGGGATGGACTGAAAGCCTTCCACTTACAGGGCTGTTTCTCTCTTCAGTAAAGTTGACAGATGTCGACATTTAAAATTACATATAGAAAGGACATCTCTATGTACGATGCCATTGAAGAGTACAAAGCCATTCCATCATCTTTCGAATATCTTCCACTTAAGCACTAAGCTTTCAGTAAATATTTATATCTGGTTTGGAAACCAAAGCTGGCATATCTTTGTTTCCATACCAAATTCTGATAGGTTTCACCCCACTACTGACCCAAAGAAAGGGATAAAGTATATCTAAAAATCGTTATGTAGTTTATAGAATGTAGTTATAAAATATACAAAATGGACAGCAGTTATGGAATGCTTAATATAGTGAAAATCAGTAAAGAAGTACAAATAAAATGCTGCTAAATTTTAGAGAAAACAGAGATTATTTCTGGACAGGAGGACCAGGGGAGTGTTGTATGGAGCAGACAGCATTTAACCTAGGTCTTGAAATATGAGTTAGGTCTGTACCCATGGATGATGAAATGAATGATACAGACAGGCCAAATTATGTTAGGCACAAAAGCATGGAGCCAAGAAAACCCAATCTTGTTCAAAACTAAATGAAACAATATAACAAAGAAACCAAAAACAAATGGAAAAACCCCACAAACCAACTTAGGGCATGACAATTTTTAGAACAGGAGAATTGAGCATCGACCTTTGCAGCCAGCAATTTGGTCCCTAAGCTTTAACTCTCACACAGTGTTGGCAAGTTGATCATGGCGGGTCCACTGTGAGCCATGTGTTCCTAAGTATCATGGCAGAAGACTTTCTCCAAAGCGCAGACTTGAAGATGGTCTCCTGGTTATGAGGATCATTCTGACTCAAGGGTAAATTTTATTAGCCTGTAAGATGCACATTAGAACCCATGAAGTATAGCTCCTGCATGACAGGCAGAGTGTTTAAAAATAAGTGAAGAGGTGCCGTTAGTTCAGGTGGGGCTCTGACACCACATCACCGCTCTGTGACTAAGAAGGAGCCCGTTCTGTCTGTACTCTGCTCCATTAGTGATTTTAATTGCATGCTAAGCTTTATAATTTGTTGCTGTCATTTAGGTTCGTGTACTGTACTAATATTTATTCTGCATATTATATAACACCTTATTAAGTTTATTGCCCGCTCTTTATAAACTTTTGCATTCACCTTGCACATTAGGAACTCACATATCTATTAAAGGTAGTTGAGTACAAGTCCTCAGTAGATTCAACAATTTTTAACTGAATCTTTAGAAAGAAAAAGCAGGGTTTTTTTTTCTCTAATCAGAATAGATAGATAGATGACAGTTAGATGATGATGATGAAGATAGATAGATGATAGATAAATTCATAGGTACGTAGATACTAGATATATACATATCTCCCATTGTTTAACAGTTATACTTTCATAACTACTAAGTTCAGATAACATCATAACGTAATAACATACTTGGTCCTTTTTGTGTCCCCCACAGAGCCTTCAATGGTATGATGGCTAATTGGCTTCAACTTGACTGGATTTGGAACCACCAAAAACACATACCTCCGCATGTGTCTAAGTGTTTCCAGAGGTTGAAATGAAAAAAGAAAATGCATCCTGAGTGTGGGTGGCACCATCGCATGGCTAGGATCTGGACTGAATAAACACACGAGGAGAAACGAAGCGGGGAGCAGCTTTGCTCTTCTCTCTGCTTCTTGACAGTCTCAAGTTCCTAACGCAGTGTCTTTCCCACCTTGATGGACTATACTTTCAAACCCCGAGCCAAAATAAACCTGTCCATGCTCAGGTTGTCTCTGCTAGAGATTTTATCATAGCGATAAAGAAAGTAACCGACCGAGCGGACAAACAGAGTCAGAATGTGTTCCCTTTTTAAGTCACACCCAGTAAGTGGAGGCTGTTCTGCTTTCAGGGTCTAACACAGTATTTCAGATAGAGCAGGTCACTGAAGTTTTACGGAGGAAGCAAGCAAAGACGCCATACAGCATGATTGGCTATCTAAACATCTGTACCCTATCAGATCACTCCATAAGCCCCCAGAAAGCCACAGAGGTGGTAGACCCAAATCCAGGATGAAGGACATAGCAACAGCAAACTTGTCCTCATTTCTCCCTACACAGCCTGGTCTTCCCCATCTGTTTCATGTAATCCCTTGACTCTTCTTTCTAAACCAAACTTGTTAACTCTCAACACCTGCTAAGATCTGCAATGTGCACTCTAAGAGAGTGTGGAGGGTTCGGAAGCAACTTCTGAAATGTTTCCTTGCTTCTCCCCTTGATGTTTTACAATTAAAAACAAAAACAAAAATAAAAAATCCAAAACTTGAATATGTGAGCCCACCAATCTTACTTTCTCAACTAACCCAAAAATTAATGGAAAGTTTGTTTTTTATGGGCCAGAGATAATCACTGACAATATGAGCATTCCTAAGATGGTTATAGTCTTAAAAAAAAAAAAAGGAGGTATGATTATTTTGAGGTGCCGATACAGTGATTCTTTTCCCATGTTTGAGTGGATCCACCCAGATTACTGACTCTCTCCGTGCTGGTTCGTTTTGTAAACCCAAGGTCCAATAGCAAGTGGGCTGATTCACGTGAGTCCGCACAAGCAGTGTTTCAGTGAAGCATCCTGGGCTCCAATGTCAAGTACAACCAGGTCTTCCTCAGCCTCCCTGTGCCTCCGATCCTTGAGCTATTGAAATAAGGTGAGAATATACACAGCAAGGTCAGGTTAAATAAAAATATGAACCCATGAAATGTCTGGCATAGAAGAAGTACTCGCTAAGTGCTCGTTTTTTTATTTCTGAGTCACTCCATTTCTTTTTCTTCTTCTCACTAAGCACCCTTTGAAAATGGCCATGAATATCTGTCACATTCACAGGCGGTGACACATTCCTAGGAAGCTCTTGACTCTCACTGAACTCTTGGATTGTGTAGTAGCACTCAGTCAGGGAAAGCAGGGACAGGCAACACAGTGTGGGCTCTCTTCAAACACAACTGAAGGGGGAGGCCTGGCTGTCCCAACTGTATATTTGGGGAGGTGAGTTTTACTTTTTAGAATAAAAAAGCCCCAAATCTAAATAATCAATAAATTACTACTACTACTTTAAAATGTTGGAGTTTGTTATTGTTTGTCTTGTTTTTTTTCTTTTAACTTTCTTTCTTTTTTTTTTTTTTTTTTTGCCTATGTCCATGTATGTGCACCACATGCATGCTTAGTATCCAAGGGGGTTAGAAGAGAATGTCAAATGCCCTATAACTGGAATTACAGATGGTTGTGAGCTGCCTTGTGGGTACTAGAAACTGAAACCCTGTCCTCGGGAAGAAGAGTAAATGCCCCGAAAAAGGACCTTGACCAGATTGTTTTTTCTGCCAGTTAAAGAATTAAAGAGTTGTTGAGCACAACACGTAGAAACAGAGAAACCCCAAACACTTGGGACAGCAGCAGACAAAATCCACAGTTGAAGTGAGGTGTTTACTGGAGTGGGGAAGGAAGCAGAGAAGACCCTTCACAAAGCGACTACGGAAGCAGAAATATCCAGTCTCTCTTCTCAAGAGCTGGATTGTTTTTGTTTTTGCTTTTGTTTTTTAAATGTCTGGAGAATTTTCCTCTCTTAATTTAGGGCTCGTCAGTTTAAAGACAGACAGGATGGCTGATGGGCCCAGAACTGTTGAGTATCATGTCCTGATCCAGCCTAGAACTGGTGGAGTCAGTTTGTCGGGCAGGGGGCCTGCTAGTGGGAGACCAAAACCTACAAGACCTTTGTTTTAAGCTGCCAGGCTTTTGTCTCAGGTCAGGAGGGTGAGGAAGAAACTGGCCAACTTGGGAGGCTGCCACCTTTATTACCTAGCCAAGGCCCATCTCCCTATCTGTCTGTGTGCCTACCAGGAGTGTGTCTCGTTCCTAAGTCTCTCCCTCTCATCCACCAAGCCACCTCTCTAGACCCGGTTTGCCTTGCCTTTCTTCTTACTTCCTGTTTTAAAAGTTGGGCAGTGGTGCTAAAAGAAATGAGATTGTTAGCACTGGTACATGAGCTCATTTCATTTGTTAGTGAACACAAATTAGAGTGTGCGAGCTTGACAGCGTAGCGAATATTAAGATATTAATGTCTACATTCCATTAAAAACCTCACTCAAAGTATGTTATAGATAAACACATTCCTTTTTACCAAGGGGCTTATAAAGACTACATTAATTCTTTTATTAATTCAATGTATAGATGTTCCACACAGAAGCCAAGGTTAACTTTTTATATCATATGCTGAACACATGGTCAGAGGGCTGAGAGCTGGATCCAGAGAATACTTCAAACCCCAATACATTGCTACTTACAAACCTGGAAGTTTCCAGCAAATGTCACTTATACAAATGTAGTTCCCCTAGGATACAGATTCTCGATTTGTACTTTTCAGTCCACCTCAAGTGGCAGAGAGAAACAAATCTTTGGTCTATTGATATCCGTATGAGTTGGTTCATTGCCCCACCTTGCCTCTGAAGCAATGGAAAGGCAATTAAATGACTTGGCAAAAATAAGTAGCTACTAAAATCTTCCAAAAGAGCCCTTCTGAATGTTTGTTTTGGTTGTGGTTGTTTTCCCACCACTGTTGTCTACAGGAAAGCCATTTTTTAAAAGATGCCCAGGAAGATCTGAGAACCAGACCTCATCACAATAAAACACAATACCTTCAAAGGAGAACTCTCCCCACACCTAACCAAACAGGGTTCATTGTCCCAGGGGGTGGAGCCATCTATGAGTGTAAAGAAAAACCTGGAGCCTCAAGGTCAGTGAACCTGAGGCAGAAGCATAGTTAACGACTTGTTTTTACAACAAGCTCCTGCTTTTCCTTTTATCACTGAGACCATGGTCATTTTGACATTTCCATATTTAATGCTACCCTGGCAGCTACCGGGTGTTTTCAGATAGAATAGCTAAAGAAGAATTTGAGAATAGAAGAGCTACCACAATGAAGCTTTTAAATACACTTTCAACTATTGTTTGATCTTTTTTGCAAGGAAAACTTCTTAGGAACTCTAAAATATTCTTTCATCTCTTGCTTCTTAGGTGACCTGTTCATTTTATTTCTGCCTTCATCGTGCATATCTACTGCCAAAAAAAATGTGTGCTTTATTTGTTTTACCAGATCACACACTATTTCATTGTCAATGGGCGTTTATATTCCCCTTCATTTATAGGATACCAGAAAAGGCTCATTTGCATGTCTGCCTTGCCTGGCAATTAGGGCTATTAGCAGCACTCTACCCAAGAAAGTCCAGGGAAAATAAGTTCTGAGCTCCAGGGTAACATTTAAAAAGAAGAAATCTAGAGGTTTCCTTCACAACCGGCTCCTTCCATCTTCGAGTCTTCTGTTGAGTCTTTTCCATTTAGATTTTCTTCCCCAGAAAAGGAGTAGCAACAACTATGGGCATCCCACTGCCTTTTGTTAATACTGCAGTGACAGAGGCCAGCCATTCAGAAGTGTGCTTGAAGTACACAATCCTAGCTCCTTCGGAAAGGTTCCATGTACATCCTTGGCTTTTTGTTCAGAAATGTCCCTCTAGAAATTGTAGATATGGTTTCTAATTCCACATCTCTCACTTGTAGTGAACTAGAAATCAGGTTATCAACTCAAAGGAGGAAGTTGCAGGGGTTCTTAACATCTAAGGACTCCATTTTGTTTCTTGATGCCATTTGACTGCTTCCACACCACCATGATCCTACTTCATTATAACCAAGACTCCAGGGCACTGCCCAAAGCCTCCAGGACATATTCATTTGCCAAGTTAGCAAAGTAATTTTTACTCTTCAAGAAATACTAGTAGGGAAGGACAGGGACCACACAATACTTCTAGAAAGGATTAGATGGCAACAGTCCCAAGATTTAATTCAGAATGTATCAGTTTTGGAAATTTGCTTGCAAGAATATTTTACTAAGGATTAGAGGAAATGTCTAATAAATGAGGATATGATACTTTTAAAACAATCTCTGGTGTTACTGCATTTTTGGTTAACCAGCTTATTCTTATTTGGCCGTAGAAATAAACTGATACTGGGATTCTCTAGGAAGATCCTTCTGTAAGATATTCCCTGTGTGGTAGTTTGAATGTAATTGGACCCCATAAGCTCATAGCGAGTGGCACTATTAGGAGATGTGGTTTTATTGGACTACGTATGGCCTTGTGTATCACTGTGGGGTTGGGCTTTGAAGTCTCATATATGCTCAAGCCACGCACAGTGTCTCAGACCACTTTCTGTTGCCTTGGGATCAAGATGTAGAAGTCTCAGCTTCTTTTCCAGCACCATGTCTGCCTGCATGCCACCATGTCCTACCATGACGAAAATGGACTGAACCTCTAAACTGTAAGCCACTCCATTAAATGTTTTCTTTTTTAAGAGTTGCTGTCATTGGGGTTAGGAATTTAGCTCAGTGGTAGAGTGCTTGCCTATGGGTTGTGGGGGGGTGGGAGTTGCTGTGGTCATGGTGTCTCTTCACAACAATAGAAACCCTAAGATACCCTGTAGTTTTTTTTTTGTTTAATGTTTATTCTTTAACACATTTACTCTATCTATCTATCTATCTATCTATCTATCTATCTATCTATCTGTCTTGTCTGTCTGTCTGTCTATTATTTATATTGGTTTAGGTGTGCATGCCATTGCACACATGTAGAGGCTAAATAGTAAGTGTGTGAAATGTGTGTGTGCATGTCACTGCACATATGTGGGGGCTGAATAGTATTATTGTGTGTCATACCTTCTTTTGCCATTCATTTTTAGTTTTCTTGATCTACTTTTTACATTTTTCATATAATTTATTTTAAAAAGTGGTCAAAAAACATAAAATATGGGGGCTGGAGAGATGGGTCAGTGAGGACCTATGTTCAAATCCCCAGAGTGCGTTTAAAAGGCAGGTGGGGTAGCACACTCCTCTAGGTCCAGTGCTGGGGGGTAGAGAATGGCCAGGGCCTTGCTAGTCCAGTCAAGATAGCAAGCTCCATGGTGCTGTGGATGATTGATTAATAAATAAAACACTGATTGGCCAGTAGCCAGGCAGGAAGTATAGGTGGGACTAGCAGAGAGGAGAATTGAGAGAACAGGAAGGCGGGGAGGAGGAGACACCAGCCTGCCATCCAGGGAGCATCATGTAAAGGCAGCAGGTAAAGCCACAGAACACATGGCGACATATAGGTTAACAGAAATGGGCTGAGTATAAGAGTAAGAGCTAGACAATGGTAGGCCTGAGCTAATGGCCGAGCAATTTAAATAATATAAGCTTTTATATGTTTATTTTATTTTATAAGGCTACAGGACTGCTGGGGATCGGTGGGACCCAGAGAGAAAAACTCTAGCTACAAATGGTGTCCAACGGGTTGGCAAGAGTTTCCACCTAAAACCTGAGAAAAGATTCTAAAATGCAGCTAAAAACAGCTTTCTAGTTGTCTCTCTCAAGTTAGTGGCAGCCTGCAGGTTTGAGCTACTCTATGGCGGGTTAGTGGTGTGCAGGCGCTATGTTACACAGAGGTGTCTCCAAGCTGCACACTATGCTGTGTGTTGGATATAGTTTTTGCTAGTTAAAAAAAAAAAAAAGCAAAGTGTCCCTGCATAGGCCCTAGGTTCCAAACAGCCAGCTCAAGCACTAAGGACAGGTCCCGGTCCCACTGCCTGGGTGCCTCCCAAACAGTCCAAGCTAATCAACTGTCCCACTTATCCAGAGGGCCTGATCCAGTTGGGGGCTCCTCAGCTATTGGTTCATAGTTCATGTGTTTCCATTTGTTTGGCTATTTGTCCCTGTGCTTTTTCCAATCATAGTCTCAACAATTCTCAATCATACAATCCCTCCTCTTTCTTGCCGATTGGACTCCTGGAGCTCCACCTGGGGCCTGGCCATGGATCTCTGCATCTGCTTCCATCAGTCATTGGATGGGGTTTCTAGCATGACAGTTAGGGTGTTTGGCCATCCTATCACCAGAGTAGGTCAGTTCAGGCTTTCTCTCAACCATTGCCAGTAGTCTATTGTGGAGGTATCTTTGTGGATTTCTGGGGACTTCTCTAGCACTTTGCTTCTTCCTATTCCTGTGGGGTCTTCATTTATCATAGTCTCTTTTTACTTGTTCTCCCTCTCTGTTCTTGATCCAGCTGGTATCTCCCACTCCCCTAAACTCTCTTTCCCTCGATCCTTGCCCTTCATTACC
>CABHPH010157472.1:0-34004 GCA_902168325.1 Peromyscus nudipes | reverse complement strand
TTCATTCATTCGGCACTCCTTGAGAATGTGAATTCCATTCTGTTCTGTAACTCCTGTGTGTAAGGAGCTGCCCGCGATGGGAACGATCCTAGCCTTATAGAGAGATGAAAGTGCACAGGGCGGGTGGAGTGGGCATGACTGGGGAGGTGAGACGATTTGTGGAGAGCATTCTGGTGGGAGGAAGGGGAACGGGGGGAAGGAAGGGAAGTGAGGGTGCATGGATGTTAGGGTGAGGAGGGTGTCTATAAGGGAAAGAGACTAAGACTTGCAGAGAGAGTGGCTGCAGCCTTCTACTGCTGTGAGAGCTAGCCTGCAGGAAGGAAGCTTCCTGGTCAGTAAGGACTTGATTTCTGCATGTTCTGCGGCCAGTGTGCATGGCGTTTTCGGCAATAGGGTCTACCATTAAGTTCTGGTGGACCACAGAGAGCAATGGCAATTGTCTCTATTGCTGTGGGGCTCTCTGGGACACCTCTGACAACAGCTTGTGAGAAGGTATCCCATACCTGGCACTGGGTTCTTTATTGGGCAACACATGGCTTTGGGGATGAGTTTAATCTCCTGTTGAGGATAACTCCAATTAAACTCGTATCTATACATTATATATGAAGCTAATAAAATGCTAGGTTTCTTTTGGTCTTTTCAGGAATCCCTAGACTTTGTTACCGCAACACTACCCTCTCCTTTGCCCTTGCCTCTTACCCTTGTCTCCACTTAAACCCCCCCCACCGTCATTCCTCATTTTTCTGTACAAGCTTCCTATTGTCCATCCAATCCTCTTTGAAGTATAAGTATGATCATAGAAGCATTGTTTTGTCATCAGGCTGGTGTACAGTGCGTGGTGGTGTCACCCTGTAGCTCTCAGGGAACACGTGGCTAAAACGTCAAAGCTGTAGGGGTTCTGGGGATGTGCTTGCTGAAAAAAAAGACCTTGTTCTGGGGACCGCATGTCTGAGCACTTAGGGTGACGGCGGGTGGCTAGCTGCTGCTTCTCCACTTTTTAAAACCAGGTCGCTGTGGCAGGTTGGGAGTCGGTGCGCGGCACCCTGAGTGACATGTGAGAGGCGAGGCATCTGGTGTGTTCTCGAAGAGGAAGGGTTGGAGGCCACGGTCGCTTCTGGAGGCAGGGCGGGAATTACAGGTGACCCAGTCGTAAGGTACGGAACAGGTTCTCAGGAGAGAGAAACACTCAGCCGTGGAGTGGCGAGCTGGCGGGTGTCCCCAGTGTGAGGATAATGCTTGTGGCAGTGTTGACCAAGCATGACTTGGGAGACTTGGTCCTTATAAAAGCGAGAAACAACAAACAAACAAACAACAGCAACAAACCCTGAGAGAATCCATTCAGTTATATCCCTAAAATCTTCTGAGAGACACTGACTTCCGTTACGTGAACACAAAATGGCCTTCTGCTTTTCCCTATGTTCTCCAAGTTGGATCATAACAAAAGGCAGCCTCCAGCAGTAGCCTGAGAGACTCTGCTGTCTAAAACTCCTGTGTGCTCTAACTTCTCCTTTGGGCGGTCTCTCACCTTCATACTGAAATGGAGAGGAGACCATAGGAAATCTCCTTGTAGGAAGACTCACCTGGAAATACATCTTCAGCAAGTGCTACCCGAAGCCAGGGCAGGGCCACCTACACAATATCTTGACACAGGATGCCCATGCAACACCCGTGCCTCCCAGAAGAAGGTCTCAGGAGTACTACACAGAGGCTAGTGTCATGGTCAGTGCAAACATAGTTTCTCTTTTCACTCATGAAGCTGTTTACTTCTTTTTAGCTTTTAAATACAGTCTTATCAGGCAGAGGTTCTAGGGCCTCTTGGGGACAGTTTCAGGACACTGGCAGCGTGGGAGGTGAGGTAATAGAAGTGAGGATGAGGAAGAGGAGCTCACACTTCCTTCATGATGGTGGCTTGGGCATCTACTATGGCCTTTCATGTTCATCTGAAAACAGGCTAAAGTCTAGAAACAGCATAAAATAAGAAGAAAAACAAGAGTGAGAAATCTTAAAAATGAAAAGGGACAGCGGATTAAGTCGGACTTTAAAAAGAGGGCATAGGGTAAGCTAAAAATGAAGGTTAAGAGTTTAGAAATACAATACAGATGAGATTTAAAAATGGAAGACAAAACAGTATAAGCCAACGAGATAAAAGGTTAAAACGTGAGTAAAACTATAATCACTCAGGCTGAAAGGCTAAATCCCAACTCCCCGGAGATGAAAATCCGAAACTAGACCATTCCTCAGGACTAAGGGTGTGGATTAGAGAGTCAAACCTGAGAAGACAGGTGAAGGATGACAAAAATTAATTGAAAGCCGTAGGAATAAAGTGGATTAGGTGACCGACCCTTCATTTTAAAAATTATGTAAGAGAGAAACAAAAGAGACCTGTTTTGAAGACAGAGAGAGTGTGGCCAGGGCATTGCTCCCTCCCCCCCATCCCTGGGAGAAAGGTGGGATAGAGGCACAGTTGTCTTGAGCCTTCAGTGTCCCAGACTCCTGGCTCTGGAGTACAAAGGGAAATATCTTCTGCCTCTGTTAAAAACATTAATATGTGTAACCAACAACCTGTAGGCTAGCCTGCTGTCATTGCTACCCAGGATCTGCCACCTTCTCCTCGGCTCTTGCCCCACCTTGGTTCGATACCACTTTCCACTCCCTATGCTGCAGCTGGATGAATCTAAAAGTGCTGTTTTGGTCATGTGATTCCCTGGTATAAAATTTTCTGTGCTTATCATCACAAAGACCAGACTCCTCAAAGGCTTAGCGAAATCTCACTCCACTGCGCTCTTTCGGACTAGCTGGAGATCTTCTGTTTGCATCTAAATCGAGAGCAGTCTGCTGGCTGTGTTAACATTCTGCTTCCCCCAACACCCCCTCCCCACCCCAGGTACCAAGGGATTAACCCGAAGCTGGAATTTGATCTTGAGATTCAGACATTTCAGAAAAAAAGGGGGGGAATTCCTAATTCCATGTAGGAAAACTCAAAGTAGATTGGTATTGATTTTGTTTCAGTTTTTCATTCTCAGAGAAAATGAGAAAGCAAGAGAGAGCGAAAGAGCTGGCTGGAGAGAGAGAAAACTCACATTCATGTGCCTCTGGGAGAAGTGGACTGTAATGGGTGAATTCTAGCTCGCCTCCGAACTGGTCCCCAGAATGACGTTCTTCTTGAGTCTTTCAAAATGTCTCTTGAAGATTTCTCAGCTCTGAAAAGAAAGTTCAGCCTCTCTAAGTGTTTGAAGGAAAGAAGAAGATTTGGGGGAGAAAACGAACCATTTTAAGATCATCCCAGAGAGTTTCCTGCCAAAATACCAGATGCTGCTGTGAAAAAAAAGGATCTTCCACAATTTGCTGTCTGGGAACTGTGCCTGCCTCTTCAACAGGGCTAAGGAGAAAGCAGTAGAATGAGGCAAATGGCAGAACCACTCTAAATAAACAGTGTCCCTACAGAGGAATCCATCCTCGTTAAGGCCAGGATGACTACAGCATCCATTCTCTCCAAAACTCTATGCTTTGTCAGAAAAGAGCGGGCTGCCTTCCAGCAATTACAGTCGGTGATGGTGACTGTTTCGCCATGCTACCAGACACCGAGTCATGTGTTCACAGCAAACATCCTGGCAGTGGTACCCATTTCAACCCAGAAGACGTCTAGAATCAGAGGTATGCTTCTGGCTTCTTATACTGACCTTTGCTTTCTTGTTTAATTTCTATCCACCTTGCATTGGCCCTACCCAGATTTAGAACTCTCCCCTCTCTTAGGGACTAAAAAGCAGGGTCAGAAACTAATTGAATTCAACTAAATGGAATACATACCTAGCTACAAGTAACTGTGGCAGACCCACAATTAGAAGATATCCCAACTTCTTACCATGGCAAAGCTGCACATTCTCTTGGATACATGAGAAACCCAAGATTCCTCAAAGAAGGGGCTTTTAAATTCCCTGACTTCATTTTTTTCAAGTTACCCAGGACTTAGACCAAGATCTGGATGGTTCAATAGCTCTTCTATTTTAATTTTTTAATTTTTTGGTGTTTTTTGTTTTTAATGGACTGAATATATGTGTTCCATCCAAATTCATTTGTTGAAGTCCCATCTTCTCCTATGGCGGTATTTTGACTAACAAAGTATTTAATAGAGGTCATAAGGGTGGTGCTCTGAGCTAGGGTTGGTGTTCTTATAAGAGAGTCTAGAAAATTGTGCACGCTCCATGGAAAGGTCATGTGAAGACGTAGTAGGAAGGCAGCTGTTGGCATGGCAGGAAGAGATCCATCCTCAGAAAAGGAATTGGCTGCAACTTTGAGTTTGGATTCCCCAGTCTCCAGAACTGCTAAGCAAATAAATTTCTGTTGTTTAAGATACTCATTCTACGGCATTTTGTATCACAGCCTAAGTAGGACAAACAATAAGATAACAAAAGACGAGAAATTGATTCCAAAAAGATTAGAGATGCAGGTGGTGATCCAATGCGCTTTTCTCAAGAACAGAATCTCTTACAGAGGGCCTCGCTTACTGCAGATCTCCAGCTTTTATTTTGCTGAGGGAATAAATGAATTGGTGAGCGAGTGGTCCACACATCTCTGCTCCTGCCTAGAACTGACACTTGCTGCTGAAGTGGGTTGTGGGTTGTGGGTGACCTGAGTACCATCTGAGCTTGCTTTTCAGTGTTGTTCCATGGTGCTTGGGGTGTTTCCCTTCTGATTGTTCTGGGCAGACTCAACCAAAATGCCGTCTTGAATTATTATTATTTTTTTCTTTTACTGAACTCAAGGTTTTATTTAGGTTTCACGATGTCCCCATTAATGCTCTCTGTTTTGTTCCAAGGTTCAGCTCTGCATACTACATGGTATTTAGTTGTCACGTTCTTCAAGACGACTTTGGTCTGCGACTATTTCCAGTCTTTCCTTGACTTTCATGACTGGTAAACTGTCCTGGTCAGGGCTCCCGTCCAAGTTTGCCTTTTTTTTTTTTTTTTTTTTTTTGTTTTTTGTTTTTTTTTCTCTCTCTCATGATTAGATGGGAACTGGGACTGTAAGTTAGGAATCCCTCTGAGATAAGAACTTTTATGTATTACATGATTAAAAAAAAAAGTACATGATATCCACAGGAAGTCATTAGTGATGTTAAAATGAAGTTGTTTGGGTCAAATTACTATGGTTATTGAATGCTGCTATAGTATACATGATGCTCTGATCTCAATGTATGTGTCCTACCAAAATTCTTAGGTTAAACCCGACTATTAATTTGAAGGCATCAATGAGTAAGGACTCTGAGAAATAATTAGGTCTTGAAGGCACAACTCTTATTAATGAAATTAATTTGGCCTCAGCACAGATCCACAGCAAGATGCTGCCATCCTGAAAAAAAGTTTAGGAGGCTGTACTGTTCTTTCCTTTCCACATGTGAAGACTCAATTCCAGAATGTTCCATCTGTGAGCCAGATGGGAGCCATCATCTGACATAGACACATCATTTACTGATGCCTCGATCCTAGAACTCCTTAGCATCAAGAACCATGAGAAATAAATTTCTGGTTTGTAGTCGCCCAGGCTAAAGTAATTTACCGTAAAAGCCCAGATGATCTACGACATTCTGATTGGACATGATTGGACAAATTTAGTCTCCTTAAATTCATTAATGAAAAGTTATCCTTTTATGATATGTAAGGTTATATATTTTGTGTGTTTGTGGTCTTACACACAGTGAATGTTACACTAGAGTCTAATTACTTTCTTTTAATCCAAAGAGCCATAATGAAATATGCTGGATAAACTAATTAGAAGTGTTTTTCTCTATTCTTAGTTCATTCTGAGATCCAAATAGAAATTTTGATAGCAGAGAACTTATCCCGCCCCCCATATTAGCACATTAGCCACCTTATAAAATGTAATTTATTTAATATTCCACCAGCCATACCACCCTCAAGCCTGATGTCACCGACACATTAATTTGAGGACATTTGAGGTCTTCAAGAAAACAAGAACTGGGTGTTAGTAACTAACCCAGAAGGCACCGAGGAAATAATAGCAGGTTTTCCTCTCACTACAGTTTCAATGATGCACTCATAAGTGGTGGGAAAGTCAGAGCAAGTACCATGTGCAGACGAGTAGAGGGAAGAGGCACAGAGTGAGTCAGACCCTCCTCGCCACTGTGAGAAGACAGACTTCCCTCTCCCTGACTTTTATGGGAATATTTATATGGGAATATATCCAGAGTTCAGTTAGGCCAGGGTGAGAAGGTAGCCTGTAGGGAGCAGACTGCTTGTCCAGAAGACGCAATTGCCTTGGCCAGAGCATGGCACATGAATGGACACATCACCCAACAGGTCTTTAACCTGCTTGGCTTCACTCATGAATCAAGCCCATTGTCTTACTTGAACTCTTGAAATTTTATTGGTTGTTCATATTTTGCTTTCTGTCTTGGGATATCATTTAATGCATACACTGTCACAGTGAAACCAAGAAATTCTTATGACTCAGATAGTGAGGGGTAAATGTGGATAGACAGTAGTGACGATTTCTGGATTAGACCTGAATGTAGACTCAAAATATTCTTAATTTTATTTTTTAATTCTTTTGCAGTATTAAAAATTGAGCCAGAGTCCTCAAACAAAGTATAATTTTATATAGAGAAGTAAGAATGTCTGTTTCTAATTCAGTCGCTCTTTTTGAATACCTGTTATATGAAAATCAATAATGGTACAAAGATATAAAGGTACAAAGGAAAACAAGAAGTGGCCTTGCTGTCACCAAATATACCACCCAAAATCAAATATATTAATAATCAAATAGTCAAATTAACAGCAAAATTCTCAGAGTCTATTGATATGTTTAGCGTACACAGAAGTCTGAGAGTTGCTGAGCCGGCGAAGATGGCCTGGGTGGAATGGCTTCTGTTGGTTCATCCTCAAGTGTCTACAAGCCAAACAGATAAAACTCCCCAACACTTGGCCTTGGGATTTTGTTACGGGATACAATCTAGAAGTCAACCTTAGATGCTTGATTTGGCAGCTCCAAAGACTGCACCCACATTCTTTGGCAGAAAGAGTCTCCCGAGAATTCTGAGCTTTAGCCTCTGAATGTTCTTGATGGTATGTCATCAGGCACACCTGTGGCTCCTTCCCTTTTGGTTCTTTTAGCATTCTACCAACTGTTAATCTCCCCAACACGTACACTTTCAGAGTAACTAATATCGGGCAGCTTGCAGAAGAAAACACGTCAGAGCTGTCTAGTGGTTTTCAGCTTTTATCAATTCAAACTTGCCTTTCGTAATCTACACACGTTCCAGAAGGCTTTGTTTTCGAAATCATCACCCAGCAGTAGACTCTCATTCTCCTTCTGGGGATGGCACCCTGTCCCTGGCTGTTCACACTCCTTCCTTCACTTTCTCTGTGTTTGAAATTGAAGAAGATTGGGAGTCTGAGCATTTTTCTTATTCTCATATTGTCTCAGTTAGGGTTTCTATTGCTGTAAAGAGACACCATGGCCACAGTAACTCTTATAAAGGAAAAACATTTAATGGGCTGGCTTACAGTTCAGAGGTTCAGTCCATTATCATCATGGTGGGACATGGCAGCATGCAGGCAGACACATTGCTGGAGAAGGAGCTGAGAGTTCTACATCTTGACCCAAAGGCAGCAGGAAGTAATCTGAGACACTGGGCGTGGCTTGAGCATATATGAGACCTCAAAGCTCACCCTCACAGTGACAAGGCCACACTTATTCCAACAAAGCCACACCTCCTAATAGTGCCACTCTCTATGAGCTTATGGGGGCCAATTACATTCAAACTGCCACATATATATTCTCAGCAACACATTTAAAACAATTTGTGTGTGTCATGTTGAAAATCCTTTCAAGAGATGTTGTTTACTATATTCCTCAAGCTAGAAAATTTCTCTAGAAACTCCACGGCCATAGATAAATGAACATGGTTTTGTCTTGTTCTTTTAAGCTCTCTCTCACGTTCTAGCTTTAAAACACCCTTAGTAATAAGTGACTGAATGACCAGCCTGATGCAGAACTACATAACAGTTCTCTTCTATTCTTTTGGTGGCACCATCTTCTCCCCACCGCCCTCCATTCTGCTGCTCTCTGTAGGCTTCTTGTGGAAATAGCAGATGGGAGCTGGCCCTCCTCTACTTATGCGTCATGGCTCTTTCAATAAGGGTAAGAGGTGAATAGCTAGAAGGGGCAGTTGGGATAGAGAGGTATGGAGCTAGTTTACTCTCTACACTTTTAGCAATGCATCATTAGCTATAGTCCAAAAATAGTAGCAAATGGAAATTTTCATATTAATTCCTGTTTAAAACAACATTACCCTACATTGTTATAATTACTTTGTTAGTAGTTGTTAATTTCTTACTGGGCCTAATGATAAGAAACAAATACTGGTGTTTACTATCACATCGATAACATTGCAAGTGTTTTATAAATTTAAATCATTTAATGCTCATGAGACCCCTGTGAGAGAGGAACATTGAAAAGTTCCATTGTACTTTGTGCTGTAAATTACCCAAGGTCATTCAGACAGAACCCCAGGCCTCAAATCCATGTTCTAAACCTCCTTGCTATATCCCACTGAACAGAAACAACTACCTGGCCCTCTACATGCGTGGTCATCTGGATATTTGAAAAAGAGACAAACTTTAGTTTGATCTCACATTAGCAGTAGATTAATTGCTGCCTCCAAGCACGTCCAACTTGGATGTTATGACATGACTTTGTCATAATCGAAGCCCTTGCTCAGAACTGTAAAGTTGAGTTCTAAAAGCAAAACCAAACAAAAACAACAACAAAAAAAAAACATTTGTGAAATCATCTCATAATGTTTTAAGTGAGCTTATGGTTTTGTGTTGTGTTGGTTTGTATTCATAGCTACCTGTGGCCCAGAGGCCATGAGTTGGGCACACCTTAGCATCTCTCTCTCTCTACTTTACAACTCAATTGTTTTTGGAGTTTTTTTGTTGTGTGGGGGGGGGGGAAGTAGATGGTAAGGTCACAAACAGATTTTTGTCTTTGTATCTAGGACCAAAAAAGGTGTGTATGGGGGCGGGGGAAACTATACAGATATGCAATTATTTTATTTTTTACAGCTATGCGTTTAACTAAAACAATGCAAGAGATTGTTCACAGAACTGTTTTTATCATTTGTTTCCAACTCATGTCTGTTGCTTGATAGGTGAACAATGGAGAGAATGGGGCACCCCTTTTATTCAGCACCTACTGTGTTTAAATCATGTTCAACAAGTCAGGCTTTTTGGTTTACAATATTTTTATTAATTTGTTGTTAATTTCATACCATGCATTTGAACAAATTCACTCCTTAACAGTTTCTCTTATGACCTTTTCCACCGTCCCCACTTTGAGATTTCTTTCTTTCTTTTTCTTTTTTTCTTTTCCTTTCCCCACAGAGTCTAGATTGTGTTGCTCGATTAGTCTTGGGGTTGAGGCCTGCCCCGGTGTGAGGTCAGCCCATCAAGGAGCATATTATTAAAGAAAACTGACTCTCCTCCCAGTAGCTATCAAATGCCAATAGTTCCTTAGCCAGTGGTAAGGTTGCATGTCCATCTCCTCCACCTCTACGCTGAGATTTTCTCTGGCTGGAGCTTGAGAAGTTCTTTTGTGTGCTGTCACAGTCACTGAGTTCGGGTGTTCATCTTCCCTGCTGTGCTGGTAAACACGGTTTTCTTGATGTTAAGAACCTCCTCTGGCTCTTACAACATTTCCACCTCTTTGTCTTCTTCTACCAAGATTCCTTGGGGTGAGGGGTGTGATATGACTGTCTGGTTTAGAACATTCCATGGTCTTTTGTTCTCTGTATGTTGACCAGGTGTGTGGGGAGGGTCTCTGTGTTAACTGGCAACTACCACAAGGAGAAGGTTCTTTTTAAGTGCCCTATGTACTATTTATTTCATTAGGACTTGTGATGACCACATTAACAAGGTAAATAAAGTCACTTGGCGATGGAGGCTTAAAATCTGGTGACATTATAGACAAGTCGGCAAGAAATTTAAATCCAACTGGACAAATTAAAAGAGATAGCTTAGTCCCTTCTAGTCACAGATACTTAGCTATTCAGAGACATTCCTGCAAAAGCCACATCATTAAATAAAAAATGTCCACTCAGACAGAGAGAAGAAAAACTGTTGCTCTACAAAATTCTTTAGTGATGGTGTCTTGGTTTACGAAGTCCTGTGTAATAAAAAACATTAATAGGTAAAAGCTGTAGTTGTAACATCCCCAAAGTATTTAATTGAAGAAGATGGCAAAACATTGGAATGGTACTAAGTGAAACTCGGAAGAAAAGGATGGCTGAATGGAGGAAGAAGAAAATGGTTCTACTTAACAAGTACTTCCTCCTGAACCTCAGTGGAGAGATGGACCCTTCTGTCTGTGGCTTGCCTAAGTTCATTCTCCATGTTAATGATAACCTTGCCAGATCTTGATTCTTTTTTTTTCTTTCAGATTTTCCATTTCTTTGCAAAGAATCCAGCAATCCCTGTCTTTGTTCTACTGTAGGAACATCTGTTGCAAATCTAGTGTTGAGTTGATTTGAAGCTAACAGCTGCCCAGTAGCAATTCAAAGAAACAGCCTAGGTGAAGTTATTCTAAAATTCCTTTCTAAAAGGGCTAGTTTCAAATATTGTACCTTTAATTACATTGAAATTATGTGGGATGCAAGTTTAAGGAATGGAAACAGTTCTCCCTCGTTACTAAGATGGGCCAGTGTTTTGTGTTTTATGATACTCCTGATGTATTTAGTCCAAATATTTAAATATTTAAGTCTTCATAAACAGGACAAGAAAGTCACAGCTTGGACTTGAGGCCAGCTGGCTCTTGGCTAGTGCTTATGGAGTGAAGTGGCATTGCCCAGACACAACAAGCTTCTTTGACAAATTCTCAATTTATACCTTCCTACGGCTCACACTAAAATCAATTTGAATAGCATAACAGTCTGTGTCTTTTGTAGAGTTGCTTTTCAGAACTGAGCAAACAGCAAGCTACTCAACCATTAAGAGAAAACCATTACCACCAGATAAACCTGGTACATCCTGGAGACTTCGAAGCCCAGCCCAGAAGTGTGAGCCAATTCAACAAGGAGTATTTATGAAATGCTAGCCACGATTCCTCTGACTCCATAAAAGTCTTTTAACCTTAAATGTTCAGAAAGTTCACTGCCCAAGCAGGACTTAAGCATAGAGCTAAGTTTTGTATAGAGTCCACTGCGAGCCTATTACAATTCCAGTTCTAGAATTTTTTTTTTTTTTTTTTTGGTTTTTCAAGACAGGGTTTCTCTGTGTAGTTTTGGTGCCTGTCCTGGAACTCTTTCTGTAGACCAGGCTGGCCTCGAACTCACAGAGATCTGCCTGCCTCTGCCTCCCGAGTGCTGGGATTAAAGGCATGCACCACTACCGCCCGACTTCCTATTACAATTCTAAACATCTACATATACCACATGTTGGTGTAGACAACAGGCATGAGAGTCAAAGACAGTTGCTGACCACAAGTTGTCATTGAAGAACTGTAGATGAACATTTAAAGCCCCATTGCAAACAGAGGGATAAATCTATAGTCACTAATCTACAAAAGGCAGGGCTGAAGGAGACTCAGGCCTTCCTAGTGCAAAAATCCCCTTTGCCCCACCACACATGTGTCTCAGCTTTTGGTGTCTGCATGGTGAGAATGCAAGAATAAGAAGGAAGAGAGGTCTAGCTCGAGGTAGCAATTCTTAAGCAATGTGCCGGTCCTGATTTCCCCCTATTTTCTAACAGTGGGTTTCTTTCTACCTCCTTCCCTTTCTTTCCTCCCTTTGCTTCTCTACCATTGATTTCCTCTGCTCTCTGTATTGATTAGTCCTTGTTTCAGCTTCTGTTCATGGTGTCTTAGTGAATAGACACCACGACCAAGTTATAAAAGAAAACATTTAATTACATGCTTGCTTACAGTGTCAGAGGGTGAATCCATGGCCATCATGGCAAGAAGCATAGCAACAAGCAGACAGACATGGCTCTGGAGCAGTAGCTGAGAGCTTAATGCTTGAGACAGTAACCTCAAGACAGAGAGACAGAGAGAGGCAGAGAGGAGAGAGAGAGACAGAGACAGAGAGATAGATGGAGATAGAGACAGACACTCATTGGGAACGGTGTGGACTTTTTAAACCTCTAAGCCCACTCCTAGTGACACACAAATCCACACCTCCTAATCCACCCCAAACAGTTCCACCAGCTTGGGAACAAGCATTCAAACATATGAGCCTTTGGGGGCCATTCTCATTCCATCCACCACACTCCTACTGTGTTTGACAAAAACAATGATTTCTGCAGTCTCATTAGAGCCTGAAAACCGTGTATCACAAGGCAGAGAAGTATTCAAAATTAGGCAAATAAAGTGCATAGAGGTAAATCTGTTCAACTATCAAAACCTATCAGAGTGTGTGTCTGTAAGTGGGCCTTAGAGAATCATTAACTAATGAGCTTTCAGAGTTGGAAGGACCCAAAGATGAAATGGAGTCAACCTGTTCACCATATAAGACCAAGTAGGCCACCTTCAGGATCAGAAATGACGTGTTCCAACCAACAAGGCTGGCAGTGGCAGATCTGGGTGCTTGTTCTAGGTACCCCATACTTAACTTACATTCTCTCCCAGGATTCATTGAGGCAGAAGTCCTTTCGTATATAGACTGAGTTACTGGCTTTTCTTCACCATGATCCCATCATAATGTACTGAATAAGGCACTATGAGTTCTAGAATCAGGGAGATGGGTCCAATTCTTAACTCTGCCTCTACTGTCTATATGATCTGAATCACATTATTTACCTCTGTAAACGTGTAAAGGATACTCCCTGTCTTCCATGACTGTTGGGTGGATTCAAGAAAACAGTCACTATTTGTATACTTTTTAGTCTGTCATATTCTTTTCTAAGTCACATAGTGGCTTTTCTCAAGCAATACATATAGCACATATAAAACCCTTAGAGCACATAGCAGCAAGTATGTGTGTGTATGTAACATACACATTGATTAGGACTATCATCATAAGTTTCACTTAAGTCTTTACTACTCTGGCTTACATAGCAAACTCCAGGGTTAACAGTAGACAATCCAGGGCCCTTGTCCGTTGTCTCACGATGTTATCAAGTTCATCTCTTACTTTCTGCCCTGAAGAAATCTTTAGTAGAGATTTGTACTCTTAAGGTCACAGGATGGTTGTTCTGTCCTAACATCTGTGTTGTGAGTGACTAAGGAGCAGGAGAGAAGACATTGAAGAACGGTAGGGAACTACATGCTCTCCTGACCCCGAAGCTCACTGCACAGAGCTCCTCTTGCTCCTCAGCATCACTACTAGCCCTATGAATAGGAAACGCTAAAGGGATGGCATTTATTTGAGCTTATTTTATCCACAGTTATATGAGATGAAGAGATACCTGGAAGTTTATGATAGTCAGGTGGAAAAGTAGGTTCATTTTATTGAGAAAGAGTTGTACTTAGAGTTTTGGTGTAAAGAAGCATGGCTACTTGTCAAATGTTGAGGTGATGCCCTAGAATCTGCAGAGGTCAGGAATACAAGTATACTCTCATGTCATTCCAATAACTGGCGGGCTGGAATCTAAGGCAACAATCCAGCCAAACAAAGTTATTGAATAAATGAAATGATTCCTTGTGCACCGGAGGTATTAAGGCAAGATTCAGAAGGAGTACTACCTCAGAGTCAAGTCAATGCAGATGGAAATGTGGCCAAAGAATGAGCAAGGAGGGATGTCCCTAGGTAGTGAGAGACTGTCTGCTAAAGGCAGACAGACCTGCGGAGGAAAGGCAGAAGGCTCTGGCGTTTTTTGAGGCTGGGGGCTCTTAGAGATGACCTAACCTTGAGGTGAGCATCAAGGAAATGTAGACATTGACACAAGGGGGGCTGGCCTCCTCTCTGACAGGACAAGAAGGAGAGAGAGAAGCAGAGAAAAGACAGATGGAAATGAAGAAAAGAACAAAGAGGAGGCAGAGGAGAAAAAGAAAAGGGAAGTTAGAAGAGCCAATATGACTATTTTGAGCCCTGAGGAAGGTTGGGAACAGAAGACAGTACGATACTCTGTCGTGACTTGCTGCAAGCCTGCTTGGGGATTGTACTCCTGGTCAGGACATGTAATACAGCTTATTAACTGCCATCCCTGCTTTGCTTGGGCTGTTTTCTCCTCTGCTTGCTGAGCAAGGTTGCTGGGGAGGGCAAACAGGACTCCCAGAGCCAAGCTGAGGGGAATCTGAGGTGCCGGCTGAGGACCAGAGGAAACCACTTAGACAGAATCTTCGAGTTTTCTCATTGCCAGGCACTCTGAGCCCATTATGTCACCGGTTGTAATGACTTTACAAATGTCACATCGGCTGTGTGTAAAGTACAGGTTTTCTTTCTGGCATTTGGTTGAAGGCATTCTAAACTTCTGCGCTGGGGAAAATGCTTACAAATGTATGAGTAACAATTACTTTAATACATGACCGTATTCTTTTAAAATCCCCTGAGGTCATGTCGTTTTATTGAAGCTGCCATTTATGAGGAAGACAGGAAAATCATTAGGAGTTGCTACCTCCTAAAAGCAGAGACAGGAGAAAATAGTTCTAATATATTGGTATTCAAAAGGGGTTGGCCAAAAAAGCCTCTCTTAACTTGGCTGAATTCTTGGTCTGCCAAAATGTTTTTCAGAGGACATATGTGGGCTCTATTAGCCCAGAGTCTTTCCCTTGGATACGTGAGTATTTGCTTTTTCAATGAGACTAGGGCTGTACTATGATTAAGTCAGAGTGTAAAGAACCGATTGCCAATCTTAAGCCTCCAGCTAAAAACACAGTGCTCGGGTACCGTGATCAGGGCTACGAAGCTGATTTGCATGGGATGTGCTGGCAACAGAGGAGGCAGCTTAATGTCATTTTTTAAAAAAGAGCTGCAATGTGGATCTTGAAGTCTGTTTCCTCATACTGCCTGTGCTCTTCACCAGCTGGGTTATGTTGTAGGAATTAGTTTGCTTATCTGTATTCATCTCAAAAGGTGGTTTGAGGACTTCGTGAGATATACTTATTAGGAAATAAGAATAAATTACAACCCCTCTGCAGTGTGCTGGGTTCTCACCTCTGTCTCCAATCTATCCTCTTGCTTACTCACTGTATACCAGCCACAGTCCTCCAGGTCCCACAGTGCACCAAGCTCTCTCTGCTTTGAGGCTTGACTGTATGCTAGTTTCTTGTCTGAGATGCTCAGACGTGTTAATTCTCTCCACTAAAGAAAGCTCATCTCTGAGGCTGCATCCCAAATGTGAGTGTGTGTGTGTGTGTGTGTGTGTGTGTGTGTGTGTGTGTCTGTGTGTGTCTGTGTGTGTCTGTGTCTGTGTATCTGAACCACTGCTGGCTTAAATTTAGTTTTCCTGATCACAAAATATAAATAATTTCCATTCATTTAGCTGCGTTCTTGTCCCTACCTGTCAATGGCTAAAAATGAGACTGAGGCCTTATTTGCATCAGGCAAATACTGGACCCCTGAGATACACCCACAACCCTCTACCATTATCTTATACAATGTTTGTCACAATGTATCATTTGATCCCCTGGAATAGCTATTGGATATGGACCTCTCTCAGTAGCAGTTCGAGGAGGTACAGATTAGCTGTTTTTCACTTGTCACTGGAAACTCATTCTTCATGAAATCTGTCACATGGGATGAATATTCGATAGTAAGGAAATGTGCCTCTGTATATCGGACATAAACCCTGTGCCTGGCTTAATCATACATGTGCTAAGAATGTTGATGCATCCTTTCAAAGAGCAGAGTACAGATTTGAATTGTGGGCTTGGGAGTGTCAGAAAGATGAGCATACAAGAATTTATGTTTGAAATTGTGCTCGATGACCTATTTTTTCTGATTTATAGAGCAGAGTTTTTATATTTCTGTGTCTTGGGAAATTCATAAGAATTTTAGGGAAAAATTATTAGTCATTTTACTTTTGTAGTTTAAAAAATAGGCTTTAAGGTTCACTTTTATTTATATGTACATGTGTGTTTTGGGGGATTGTGCACATATATGTGCAGGTACTCATGGAGGAGCCAGAAGAGGTCATTAGATTCCTTAAACCTGGAGTTGTATGCACTTGTTAGTTGCCAGATGTGGGTACCTGGAACCGAATTCTGATCCTTTGCAAGATAAAAGCAATAAACGCTCATTACTATTTATTATTATTATTGTTATTATTATATCATTATTATTTTACACTGTATATATGTGAGTGTGTGAGTGTGTGTGTGTGTGTGTGTGTGAGTGCAGGTGTCAGAGAAGGCTAGAGAAGTTGGATTTCCTGAAGCTGTAGTTACAGCTGATTGTGAGCTACGTGATTAACTGATGTGGGTGTTGGGAATTGAACTTGGGTCCTTTGGAAGAGCTATATGTACTCTTAGCCACTAAGCCACCTCTCCAGTCTCATATATATTACATATGCAGTGTTTCACAGTATCACTATGGCAGTGGTGAGAAGGAGGATTAGTTCTGTTTCTGTAGAGAATTACAGAACAAAGGGTAAGGGTCAAGTCAGGTTCTGTGGCAGAACTTCTGGAAAACACGACAGACTAAAAAGTGAAGGGAAGCCAATAAGTCAAGGGAAGGTTTCTGAATCCCAATGAGGTGCATGTGTGGCATCCACAGGCTGCATCTGGATCTCTCTGCCCAAGCAGGCCATACAGAAAAGGGAGTGATCTGTGTTCCAGCTGCCAGGTTCCCCGAGTATCACTCACCCTGGCCCCATAGGTGAACTGACACAGTCATAGGAGACTTCTGCCAAGAGTGCATCAGTTGAAATGACATGCAGTAGTGGAATATCAAGAGACTCAAGTTCTTAATTTAGGGACAATGCCCCAAAATATACTGAAGATCATATTTAAACCCTTATTTATGGGATTTTATAGGAAACCATCATTCTACCACATTTGCTACTATTTCAAGGTTGCCAATCTAAGCTCATTTAGAAAAACCAAAGATTTGAAAGTGTTTCACATCTGTTTTCCTTAAAATAGATGGATGACAATGGTGTTAGCTCTTTCTTTTCAGTTATTCGTCAGAATCCACAGCAGGAAGAAAAGAGTTCTGATTGCTGCACAAGGAAAAAAAAAAGTCCGTTCTCTCTCCTTCTCTGGACCTTAAGTTAAAACTCTCAGAAAAGACGACAACAGGCCCTGTCCATCGAGCCAGCTCCATGGTTTCCATTGGTGCAGTGTAGGCAGCTGGTTCCATCTCACCAGAACCATGGGATCCAGTGCCGTTCTTTAAATGAGAAAGGTTGGTTTCTTCTGGCTCTCCGGCCAGTCTTCTGCACTGGGGATCTCGCTCTTTTGAGTCAGTGTTTATTTATTGCTTGTTATAAGCCAACTGGACACTAAGTTCTGAGAATACAATGACAGCAAAAAAAGACCCTCCCACCTACAAGGGGTCTAATCCAGCAAAGAGGGTGCAAGATCAGTGATATGTTGCAACCCAGGAGTCTCACAGTAAACAAACCTTTTGTGGAAATACAGAGAAGAGTCCGGCTCCTTAAAGCATGTATTTCTGGAGAATCCTTGCTCTGTAGCTATGGGAGAGATACTGGAAAAGAGAAATCCTTCCCTCTGAAGCATGAGCACACTCTATGTGAGGAAAATGTGGGGGCAAATCTCTCAAATACCTTATGAAATCTGCTATATGTTCTTAAAGTTTTGTCTGTACATGTACATATAGGTGGTATGCACATATCCATGTATGTGTGTGTGTGCTTACATGTATACAGGTACAATTGTGTGTGTAGGCAAGCTCTATGCTTGTGGAGGACTGAAGTTGATGTTGGGTATTTCTCTAGATCACTGTCCAACTTATTTTTTAAAGCAGGGTCTCTCACTGAACTTGGAGTTTGCCAATTCTGGCTAATCTAGATAAGCCGGCACCATCCAGAGATCCCATCTCCCTGTCTCCCAAGTGCTGAGATTATAGGTGGCTGCCTGTCCTATTTCCATTTCTATTGCTATGACAAATATCATGACCTGTAGTTGGACATTTCTCTCCTGCCTGGCAGTTCCCAAATTACCACATAGAGGCTTCTATTAATTATAAAAGCTCGGTCGGTAGCTCAGGCTTATTACTAACTAACTCTTATACTTAAATTAACCCATAATTCTTATCTATGTTTATCCATGTGGCTTGGTACCTTTTCTCAGTATGGCATTCTAATCTTACTTCCTATGTGTCTGGCTGGTGACTCCTGACTCCACCCTTCCTCTTCTTACTTCCTTCCTGGCTACTGGTCAGTCAGCGTTTTATTAAACCAATTCGAGTGACAAATCTTTTCAATGTACAAGAGGATTATTCCACAGTAATGACCAAGCATAACTTGAGGACTAAAGAATTTGATTCACTTCACAGATCACAGCCCATCACTGAGGGAAGTCAGGGCAGGAACTCAAGGCAGCAACTGAAACAGAGGCCATAAAGGGGATACTGCTTACTGGTGTGCTTCTTGTGGCTTGCTCAGTTGTATAAGAAATACAACCCAGGACCACCTACCTAAGGATGGTATGACCTACAGTGAGCTGGACCCTCTTACTTCAATCATTAACCAAGAAAATGCCTAATAAACTTGCCTAAAGGTCAATGTGATGGAGGTAATTTCTCAACTGAGGCTCTCTTCCCAGATGACCCTCACCTATGTGAATGAGACATAAAATCTAGACATCACATGGCCTCATCTGCCTGGCTTTTTCTACGCATTCTAGGAGGTCTTAAGTTTGGTCTTCATGCATAGGCATTTTTACCTGCTTAGTCATCACCTCAGCCTCTGTTATATGTTCAATAAAGTAGCTGTGACATAATATTCTATGTTCTGGGAGCATTGATATTTAAAGCATCATGACAGACTAAAGACCCTAAGACCACCCCCTATTCTTAACAATGCTCAGTCAAATGTCTTCACAACATGTGGTGTTGGGGTTGAACCCAGGGTCTCATACATGTACATGATAGTTCTTTACTACTGAGCTGTACCTACCCCTTAAATAATGAGCTGGCAGAGTAAAGGAAACCTTAAAAGTCCAAAGTAGGCCTTAAAACTTCCCATGGATGAATTTTTTTTATTCAACTTGTGCTTATGATAGCAAAGTTATAGCATTTGAAGAAAGAAGCAGCCATGAACACGTCAACAAAAACAAAAATAGAAGTAGCACAAAATAGCCCAACACATTTAAAAATAAAAGCATTAGCTTCAGATTTCCATACATTTTAGATGTTTGTTATAATCATTGAGTTACTGTCTTTAGTATGTTTAAAGAAATAAGAAACAGACTTCCTCCAGCCTCCACTGCGTTGCGTTGGATGTATTGGACGAAGTCCCTGCCTAGGCTTGTATTGGATATCCAGAATTAAACCTTGCTTTTGCATTCCGGCATGCTCGTCTTTGGTGGTCTCTCTGGGGGTCACGATCTGGGCACAACATTTGGGGGCTCTCCGGGATCCCCAGAGACCTCCCGCCGGGACCCCTAAGAGCTCCGGAGGTCCATCTGCACCGATCGGTAAGAGCGCTCCATTTTCTTGTCTTTGCTTTTCTTTTACTTTCATTTTCTTATCCGAAGCCGGCGGTTGAATCTGAATCTGACAGGCTCTCACCTTGGCGGACGTGCCTGTAAGGTGACCCTGGAGGAGTTGGGAGACGTCCCAACCCCTCATCAGGATGGGGGGTCCCCACAGGTCCCCCCGTCATTGGACGCCTGTGAAGGGTCCGTCTGTAACTCTGGGGATTGGGAGACTCTGTTGAATTGTCCCCGTCCCATCCGCACGGTCTTTGGCATATTCGAGGCTCCCTTTCTGGACTCTCGTCTGCCTGGACCATCTGTAGGGCCCTTGTTCTTCCTTTTTGTCTGCCTATCTTGTTCATCAGTGTGATTTGTTTTACCTATATAAATATATAAATGTATGAGAACTGTGGCCACATGTATAAATGTTTTATGCCTGAGCTTGTGTATGCGTTGGGACTTTTGGACCAGATTGCCAGGGGAAGGTGGTTGAACTGGCACAGACTAACTGAATTCCCCCGTTGCTTCCTTGCTCTCTCCCTGACCAGCTGCTACTTCGGGGACCCAGGGCGCTGCTGAGAGTTCTAGGCGGCCCGTAGCATCATGCAGCCTAGACGCAGCGGGTTCAGGGCCCCAGCTAGCTCAGAGAGCTTTGGAGTAGAGACTTTACAGCACGATGCGGGTGGCGGCCAGATTGGCCCAGAAGCCACATGGGAACTAGGCATGGCTGTGTGCTAGGGCAGGCTATGAGCATTGTGGGGCTCAGATAAGGCCTGTAGGTTCTGGCTGGGCTCCTGTGTGAACACGGGGCAGAGCTGGCAGGAGCCAGCAGGAGCCTCCAGGAGCTCAGAGTGTGGGGGCTGGTGGAGAACTAACTGCCCCTCCAGGGTCACAGCTTAGAAGTGGCCTACAAGTCTGTGGGCCCAGCCAGGACATGGAGTCACTTTCAGTCTGCCGTTCTTGTGTACTTGAAAATCTGAGGTTAACAGCAATCTTTTGTCCCCATGGTGCACGCCTTCCCGCCATCTTCATCTCCCATGCTGTTGGGTGGGGCTCCCAAGACCTGCCCTGGGGCTAAAACCTGATCAGGGTCTGGCTCCAAGAATGGAATGTCACTGCCTATGTGAGGCTAACCAACAGTTTCTTGTCTGTAGGTGCAGAGTGGTTGCAAATTGAGAGTTATTCTTGTTATGGTATATGCATGTATTTCTGTTCTTGTTTAAAATATTGTAACTTTACAATATATTCTAGATTACTGAGGGAAATCACAAGAAAGACTTTGGTAAGAGTTTCTGTTTTAAAAGAAAAGAAAAAGCGGAATTTGTCTAGAGTAAATGTCCGAGGGATCAAAGGAACGGACTGAGGATACATGGAAGGTTGTAGAAGGTCAAAGGGGATGTGATGTAAACTGTTATGGTTTCTTATACCTGCAAATACTGAATTTAAAAGTTAATTCTTGTTGGTTTTCATCTTAAGAATGGCTAATGATTCTGCAAACTGCTTATGTGTGTATGTGTACAGGTATGTGACTTGAAAATGTAAGCAAGCTTTAACTATACGTATGTATGTGTGTAACTTGGATCCAACTGTGTGAATGTGTGCAAGTAATTATTGTTTAGTAAAATGTGCTTTAAACAGCAACCACGTGGCTCCCTCCATCTTGGCTGGTGACCTTATGGGCAGCCACGTGGCTGGCAGCCATCTTTTACTAAGGTTATAAAGATCTACTCGGGTTAACACCTAAGTACTTATGTCTTTACCAAGTATTCAACAGCAAGTTTCTAGAGAATTTAAATAGATGACAACATATGTTTAATAAATAAGATATTTGATAAATATTAAGATTTACCTATGTAATAAAATGATAATGGTTAAAGACCTGAAGGAATCATAGGAAACAGCTGAGGTTTGCAAATGTATGGCAGGACTAGAGTTCCAAAGAGTCTGGTTGCTGTGGTGGACCTTAGCAGTTTTAAAAAATGCTAGTGCCAAGTGATGATCACCGGAAGCACCAGCCATAATAAAATAGAGCAGGCAGGCTATGTATGTGCTGCCAAGGGTAGGGTCAAAGAAATCATCCAAACCTCTAAGTATAAGAACCAAAAGGATTATAAATGAATCCCAGATATTAAACTTTGGGATTGTTTGCACTCTGGAGCTTGGTTTTACTTTATACATATTGTGATGTTGCCGTGTTTTCTCCCCCTTAAAGTAAAAAAAGATACTTTATTGTTGATATTACAGAAGATTTGAGAGATCTTAATCTTTTAAGAACAGTTTTTATAGTTAAAAACCAATGACTTAAAAAATGTTTCTCCTTACCCAAGGTACGTTCAGGCTTAAGAATGTTATCTAGCCTCCTTGATTTGCTAAATTTGTTAAGCTTAAGTTATTTGGATAAATATTTTGTTTTGGTTTCTTTACTGAACCCGTATTTGATGCTAGAAGAGCTTCAACTTAAAAGCATTGTTTTTAGGCTACTTATTGTAGACTGTTAGAGAACATAAATAGTCAGTCATAAGTAATCAAGATTTTTTTCAGTTGTAGTCAGGATAAGTAAGTACTGATGTAATATTACAGGGATAAGTTTACTCATTTACTCAGCCCCTTGCATATGTTTTCAGGGTTGAGCTTGAAATAAGTAATTAGAAACAAAGTTTGTCTATTCAGATATACCTGGACAGCCCTCATACTTCAGAGATCTGCAGAATATGGCATTTAAATGTTGATCTAAAAGCTTATTATATCAGACAGGCTTCCAGATCCTAGCAGTGACCCAAGGTCTCCAAAGAAGATTATGTACGAGGCACCACAACGTCTCTGCCTGGATTATGGCTACACTGACCACAGGGCAAGATGCACCAATGCCCGGCTTACCCGAGAGCTGCAGAAGGAGGTGGCGCATTTATGAGAGCTGCTAATGGCTCAGAGACTCTCAGCATCTTCTCTAGGAGGTCTAAAGGTAAAAGAGGACAGTTCTGGAGATGCTTTGTTGGCTGCATCATCTCCTCCCACCCCAGTTTCACCCTCATCTCCTCCTGCACACAATGGGGAGCTGGAGCCCTCCTTCTCCCCCAGTGCTGAGCCCCAGATTGGGTCTGAGGAGGCCATGGAGAGGCTGCAGGAGATGGAGATTATGCCGAGCTGAATGGGACTTGGGAGGAGAAGCTATGTAAGACAGAAGCCCTGAGAATGGAGAAAGGAAAAAAAACTTTGCTGGCTGAGATGGGTGTGGCTGTCTGAGAGGGGGGTGGTACTGTGTGTGTTTTCTCCCCAAAAAAAAAAAAAAAAAAAAATCCCCATCTGGTAAATCTGAATGAGGACCCCTTGATGTCTGAGTGTCTTCTCTACCACATCAAAGATGGTGTCACCAGGGTTGGCCAGGTAGATGTGGACATCAAGTTGACTGGACAGTTCATCCGGGAGCAGCACTGTCTCTTCTGAAGCATCCCTCAGCCTGATGGA
This sequence comes from Peromyscus nudipes, assembly GCA_902168325.1. Lineage (NCBI taxonomy): Eukaryota > Metazoa > Chordata > Mammalia > Rodentia > Cricetidae > Peromyscus > Peromyscus nudipes. The sequence goes on along the minus strand of CABHPH010157472.1, from coordinate 10,988 downwards.
ATGTTCACATTAAAGCCTGGTGAAGGAGCTGATGGGAAGCTTGTGACGGAGCCGCTGGTGCTGAAGTCAGGAAACAGGATCGTAATGGGCCGGATGGTGAAAGAAGATTGATGCTGTTCTGACTGGTGCCTCCAACGCTATGGAGACCTGGGTAGGGGTTGGTCCCTGTAATTTATTGGATTGGAAGCTTCTTGGTCTGCACTCATATATAGTTTATCCTTCTCGGATCTCTGACAGTACTGATGGCTAGGCTAGCTCTAACTTTGTCAGTGGCAGCATCAGACAACCAGATCCTTCTGCAAGGCTATAGCTAGCTCGTTAGCTCACTTTTAGGAAAATGTTCTAATATATAAAAGTTTGTCATAAAAGTTCAGATATGAGTCTAAATTGAGATATGTTTCAGATTACTCTCCTGTTCTATGGTTCAGAGCTTAACATTTAAGAGTCCTGATAAGCTGGTAGAGCAATGACTACTTACTGTTCAGTCACAAGCTCAACATTTTGGATTTTAGATGTCATCTAAATATATTTAAATGTAAACCTAAAAGTGCTTCTCATCAGGCCAAAAATCTCTGTCCAATTTGTACCTGGCTTTCTGGACAGAAGGAAAATGCACAAGCTTTTAACCCAAATCTGTAGTTCTTGTTGGGACTCAAAGGTATGAGTTCACTTCTGCTGTTTTACAGATACCCATTACCCGCTTTGTCTACAATATAGATTTCAGTAGGCCTCAAAGGATCAAAAGAGTCATAAAAACCTAGACCCACTTCACAGAGGTTGAAAGGACCCCAGATAAGTATTCCTAAAGATGGTGTTTTTCCTCTCTCCTGGTCTTGGGACTATTGTTTTTCCCATTACTAAGGGTATGGACCTAAAGGTTCCAAATAAGTTCATAAATTTTAACTTCTGTTCCTAGTTTAAATTTGTCTCAACAGATTTCCACTTGGCTGGCAGTCACCTCCAAGTTTCAGTTGCTGACTACACTGCTCCAGACGACTGTGAGCTCCGGACTTGCTAAAAGCTGATGTGGACCAGCCCAGCCAACGTGATTGTTCCTTGTCTCTACAGGGTCAGAGAGCCACACACTTCTGACAAATGCCCCTTGCCCAGTCTTTGACTAGCTTTTCAGCCTTTTGGGGGGCCCTGACAACGGCGCCCCAATGCCAGCTTGAAGCAGTTCCAGAAGAGAATACGTCGTCCCATGTCCCCTGTTCAGAAAAGGCTGAAATGCTGGATCAAAAGGAAACTCCCTGGCATAGAGAGACAAGATGGCTAACTATACATGACCATTATTAGAGAGGGATACTTATGAGCTAATTGCCCGAAACCCATGATTGGGTTTCATTAGGCACATGAGAAGGGGGAAATGTGAGACCAAAATGAGCCATCTTAGAAATAAGACCAAAATGCTTTCACCCCAAAAACTAAGGCCTAAGATTTCTCCTTCTAGGAATAAGCTAATAGTTACTGAAACCAGTGAGTCCAGATTCCAGAAACCAGGAAGTGTAAAAGTACAGAGTCACAAGGTAGTCACGAGGTAATGCCTGCCAGACTATGGAATGTCCTCTCCCTGGTTTCCAGGGTAACTAACTACAGAAATGTCCCCACCTGAGGGCAGCCAATGAGAAATGGTAGTGGGCAACCACTCCCTTGGAAGTAAGATTAAGCCATGATTTCTAGAAAGCCCCTAGAAGTGAGCCAATCAGAATTGTACCCATACTAGCACCCCTGAATGATGTAACCTTGTGACTTTTCCCTTTAAAAACTGAGCTTGCAGATAGGTGGGCACTTCCTCCAGCCTCCACTGCGTTGCGTTGGATGTATTGGACGAAGTCCCTGCCTAGGCTTGTATTGGATATCCAGAATTAAACCTTGCTTTTGCATTCCGGCAAAAAAAAAAAAAAAAAGAAATAAGAAACATTTGAAATGTGAATATAATATAGGACAAGGAAACTTAAAAGTGAACAGACTTAAAATACTCATTGAAACTGTAGACAGAAAAATTATAATTATTGAAATAAAAAGGACAGTGAACATCAGTCACTTAGACAAAGCTGAAGAGAGAATTAGTGAATAGGAAGTATTAATGATCAGGAAAATCTCTGAAGAAATGTAAAATTCAGCAAGAAAATGAAATAAAATACTATGAAAAAGTCATAAAGAACCAGGGCAAGTTTAGAGGCAGTGTAGCCCTTGCCTAACTGAACTTCCAGATGAAGAGCAGAGATAATTCAGACAGGCAGTATTTGAAGATAAGGTCTGAATTCTCAGAAGCAGCAAGTCCAAAATGTTCCAAGCAAGTTGATTTAAAATCAGTCTAAATCAACACTTCATATTTTAAATTTTAGTGCCAAAGATTCCCCATCCCTACCCACTTCTTAATAGATAGATAAGAAGCAATAGCAAAAGCAACAGCAGCTACATCCCAAAGTTGTCTATTACATCTTTGTGGGAGAATAATATTTAAATTGACAACCAACTTCTCAGTGATAAAAGTGTCAACAAAAACAAGCTCACCAATCTATTGTCCTGTACCCAGAAAATTTATCTTTAAAGTTTGAATATAACGTAATTTTTCAGGCAAATAACACTGATGTATTTTGATCAATAGCACTCCAAAAATGTAAGAATAGATAAATGAGAACCATTTGTATAAACAGTAACAACAATGTCTAATTTCATGGGTGTAATAATGATATAACCAAAATATTCTGGTAAGTATATTTTATTAGTTTTATTTAGCATTTATTAAATTAAATGCACATGTTAACATTTCTAGGTTAATGATTAAAATAATAAGGGGAGAATTTATATTTCTACAATATACATGTGACTAGCTTTAGACTTTTTGATTAAATACATATGTTTGTTAGATAAAATACATATGTTAAAAGAAACATAGAAAACGCAGAAAATTTAGTAAGTACAAAATAAGAAAGTGGAAGCCAATCAAAATATGTCAACTATGGTAACAAATAAGTATGGGCTAATAATTTTAGTTAATAGACAAAATTGCCAAACTAGTTAAGACACAAAGTTCAGGCTGTGTGCAGAATAAGAGGCACATACAAATACATTTAAGCTGTAATCTCCATGGAAATGCAAATAATGATACTACTAACACATATTATAGATCCCAAAGCATGAAAGCTGGTGCTTGGTTAGTATGCTGAGCTGTAGGAACCGTTATCTCTCAATGAATGCCTTATTCCTTGGATCCCATCACTTGGGAAGATGCTTTGTCATTATGTAGTAGAGAAACATGTTCGTGTGGAGGCACACATTAGAATATTCAGAGCACAGCTATTTGTAACAGTCCAGACTAGAGACAATCCAAATATTCCTCGACAAGTCAGTGGCGAGCTGTGGTGTGTTTCAGAGAGTGGAGCATGATAGTAGAACAGCAGAGAAGAGGAATGAAAGGGAGTGAGCATGGGGAAGAGCTTGCTCTGACTCACACACGTTAGGCCCAGAGTATTTGTGGGGAAGAAAAACTGAGAGGGGTGTTGGAGATGCTGCAAATGCGGGCTGGTCTCAGAAGCAAATCTGAGAGTGGTGACAATAGATTGTCAGTGGCTTCTGAAAGACTTTCAAAGTGGCACTGGATCACCCTGTGTGGCGAGCGTCAGGGAGAAGGTGAGAAAATGCAGGGATCTGGTGTTTCTGATCTTTTCAGACACCTGGTTGTGTAACATGAATTTCTAATAGGTCTTTTAATTAAAAACAAAACAAAACCCAGAAATCAGATGTTGGGGTGGAAGCTGAAAGATCAGAGAAGCAGAGCAAGGCACAGCCACTACCTCTTAACACATCAACTCCTTAGCCTGAAAGAGCCTCAGTCGATAGGCCTCTAGCTGCCCAACGAGCTTCCTCAGCCGAAAAGGCTTTTGCTCCTGTCTCCTCACACCTTATACACCTTTCTCTGCCCACCCATATCATTTCTTCTCTCAACTTTCCTAGTGCTGGGATTAAAGGTATGTGTGCTTCCCAAGAAAAGGCATGAGATCTCAAGTACTAAGATTAAAGACGTGTGACTCCCAAGTACTGGGATTAAAGGTATGTGCCACTCAAGTACTGGGATTAAAGGTGTGTGCCACCACTGCCTGGATCTGTTTCTCTCCTAGACTGAGTCTATCTCATGTAAGGGTGGCTTCGAACTCAGAGATCCATACGGATCTCTGCTTCCAGAGTGCTAGGATTAAAGGTGTATGCCTCCACTGTCTGGCTTCTATGTTTAATCTAGTGGCTTATTCTGTCCCCTGATCTTCAGGCAAAGTTTATTAGGGTACCCAATAGGTCACCACAGTAGTGAAGGGAGAGTGGCGGAGGAAAATGGCTCCTTCTAGTACTAGCTACTGACTAGTATTTCTTGAGAGTTTCCTGTAGATAACCAAAATTAATCAACACAGCTCTCTCCACTGGGTACTTTCTGTACTTCGGTTTCATGGAAGGGAAAGCAGGGCTCAGACTTTAAGTCACATAGGTAAGTGGAAAAGAATGGATCTGTCAGAGTCAGATTTTCCTCTTGCCATGAAACAGGGCATCACCTTGGTTGAGCATCGGGTAAGGGAGGTGAAGTGCACTGGCTTCTCCAAAAGGAAAGAAGCCATGCTCCATGGGATAATTCTGTGCAGGGCTGTGCTGTCCCTATGGTCTTTGCAAACACATTGGGGGTTGAATCCCAGTCTGACTCTATTACCCGTGTGGCAGGCAACACTAGCAAGCCTCTCAACCTTAATTCTCCGTTGTGTAAGAGCCGAGGGTGAGGTGTCAATCAGACACCAACTGACAGATGAAAATAGGACCACCCAACACCAAACAATGCAGGAAACCGGCATGGGTCAGCCAATGGACAGTGAACCCTGGACCTGAGGTGTGGGGCCTAAAGTGAGAAAGGGGAGGGAGTCTGGACCAAGAAGAGCAAACTGTGGGCAAGTGAACAGTGAACCCGTGGAGTGGAGAGGAAGTAAGGGCTATCTTAGTAAGGTTGGTTTGCACAGCATCTTCATCTTGGCAGCCACTGTCCCCTCTGGGCATAAGAATCTTGTCCTCTTCCTGGTTCAAGGCAGCCATCTTTCTCATGGGAAATTAATGCCTGGATTTAGGTAGAAATAAGGGCAGAGAGCCCATTCGGCATGTGGCTATTCTCAACCCATTTCTACTAAAAAAAAAAAAAAAAAAAAGTCATATGTTATGAGCTCTTCAATGGAGGGTAGAAAGAGCATGTGACCATTCCATATTTGGGGCTCTTTCTCCCTCAGCAATACCTTTTGTGGACTCAGGGGTAGATGGAGACAAAGCATTCCGCTTCTAAACTCATTAAGGACTCCTTATATTTAATAGCACTTAAGCTCATGAAGTCTGGAACCATGCTATTTAAATCAGCATACCAAATTTTTCCAGTGACCAGCATTTTAACAGGACACTGACCTTTCTGCTTCTCATTTTTTCCTATATGTAAAAAAGAGAGGAAAGGTGGCTGTTGATAGTTTAAATGAATAATATTATTGAAACGGTGATGAACCCTGAGGGAAGACAAGATAAGAGCAGCAATTGATAAGGAAATGGAAGAAAGAACATCCTTTGCCAATGCGTACTTGGTTTTTCCTGGCCAGGTTGTAATAACATTGCCTGCTTTTGCTTTTCATCTATGATGTGTATTTTTGAGTTTTGGCTAGGACTGGGAGGGTGGAGTGCACTGTGCCCAAGAAAGGGCAAGCGTGGCTTCCAACTATGTCCAGAGCAACTAAGAAATGAGTAGCTGGAGCATCACAGGGAGATGATCTGCATCCCGCCCCTGCATCTTTCTTCTCTCCCTCCCTCCTCTCTCCTGTTGAGATATTTTCTTCATTAATTGTAAATCCATGTCTCCCCACATCCTACCATACCCTCACAGAGGAGCTCGTACAATTACATTTATTGTTTGCTTTTTTTAATTTTGTTTTGGTGAGAGTTTTAACATTTTTAAAAACCCGTGTAGTTTTTAACCTAATGACTGTTCCTGTAACATCCATCACTCTGACAGAGATAATAACACCCGAGCAGAATGAAGAATGAATAATTTAACAGGAAAAATCTAATAAATTAGATTCTCAGTAGAATCTTCAAAGAGATTTTCTGAATTAAAGGTGAGGCAATCCATTTGGTATAAACTAAATTAACCCTTTCTTGTACATCCAGAACTCCTTGTAAGGCAGTCTGTATTTTAGATGAATGAAATGATATAATATAATCATATATCATATGAATATGACCTGGAAATACAAAGGTTTCTGCCCATGGTAATTTGCTCTTGTTAACATTAAGAGTCCTCTGGGTGGTTATTGCAGCAACCCTCCTTTCTGGATGTCTAATATAGCCTCTTTATAGCCTTTAGCAATATTTCACAGTGCAGGATCTGAAGTCACACGGTCCTCAGAAGCCACACGACCTGTGAATGTAATCCTTTGGGAAACTAAGCTGTTTCGTTTCCTCCCACTGGCTGCAGGAGCTGCTTTGTGTGTCAGTGCTGGGATGGGACAGAGGCGGGCCCTGTGACGCATTTTTGATATACTGACAGTGTTTGAAATGCTTGCTACAGAAAAACCAGACAGGAAAAGCCATTAAAAGATATCTGGATGGCCGAACTCCATGGGGGGCTCCTGAAGACAAGGCCCTCGGTGAGATGCAATTAAACGAAGGGAGGATGGTTTATGGTTTCATAAGCTATTATCGTTTTTTACTTTGTTTCTTTTTCCTGAACTAGACTTCAGGAGAGTGGTGGTCAGGTAGTGGTAGTACATGGTTTAAATAAGAAAATATGTTCTGCCCAACGCATAGCTGGAAGTGCACAAGGGAAGAGGTTTACCTTTATTATAAAATATGGATAAATTGTAGCTCAGAAATGGAGAGTGTCTTCAGCCAGAGTGGGGAAGAAAAGAAACAAAAACCTGGACACATGAACATGGTGTCCACATGGACACGTTTGCAGCTGTTTAATCTCTCTCTCTCTCTCTCTCTGTCTCTGTCTCTCTCTCTCTCCACACACACACACACACACACACACACACACACACACACACACGACGCAAATGTGGAGTAGACACATACTCACACCCACCACTCACCCCTGTGCACCACAAAGATGGCGTAGGGCGATGCTGATAGCCCTTGAGGATGAACAGGTGTGTTCTCACGAACCTCCAACCTCGTGGGATCTGTGCTGGGGCAGCTCTCTTCCTAACAGATTTTACACTCTGCACCTCCGAATCTGATCTATTTTAAACATCAAAATGCAATGCACTACCCTCCCCACGCTTGGGTGAAGGGCTTCAGAAGCACCCAGCGGGCACACAGCTGCAGAGGGCCACAGGTCCTTTAGGAGGGATCCCTGCTGCACCGTCAACCAGGTGCTGCCTCTGAAGTTTGCATTTTCAGATGCTATTTAGCTATCATCTGTCCACGGAGTTGCCCGTGTTCTAACTTATCAGAGTGTTTATTTCAGTATACTTTACTCTTTTTCTTGTTTCTCTCCGATTAGACTTCTAGAATTTACAACCCAGAATACAACAGGCCCTAGTCGACGTGGCTGCGGCTTAGTTCTTCCTCACAATTACTAGCTACTCCAGAGAGCTGGGGTCAGAGGCTTGATTAAATAAATTACAGGTTCGGGTCCCCTCCAATAAACCATGTCAGGCTTTAGGCAACCCCGAACAATGCTCCCTGTTTTAACCCATAATGGGCAGTTGAGTTCAGTAAACGGTCTAATCACTACAGCATAAATATTTATGGGAGAGTTTTTCCAATTAAGGTAGAGGCTTGTTTAGATGCTATCAGGTTAGAGAGGGCTTTTCCAACAAGAAAATGACTGTTAAAAGACATCCGGAAATGGTTAAACTCCAGAAGGCTAAAAGGTCAGCCAGGCCGCTGTGTGCAAAGCCTGCATTCATAGCCACACTGTCTATGCATGTTAACTTCTAACCCTGCCTTGTTAAAAGGGGATTAAAATACCCCTTTGTACCTATGGAAAAAAATGTTGGTTCATTCCTATGAAATATTTATGTTGAGAAATAAAAATGTGGGGCAGTGGCTTAACCAGATTTGATATTATCCTAATGTTTACAACAAGCTGTCAGGAGTTTTTGCTTATTTGCTGGGTCTAGCTATGGAGGGTGGCACCAATAATGGAATCTGGTAATTTCTGTAGTAGGTATTGTCAACATAGACTCTAAGTATTTCTGTTGCCTATACATCTAGAAAGAGATGAAAATATGGAATGTGTAAGTCCTATTAGCAAGAAGGAGCTGCACAAAATCCAAAATGTTTTATAGAGCAAAAACAACAAAACATTTTTCTCAAGAGTGTTCTTAGTGGGAATTCATGAATCTACCAACTTGTACATGTGTGTCTCTACCATATGGTAATGTATCCTAAAGACAAATATAAAAAAGAAAAAGAGACCAGGTGGTGATGGCGGTGGCTCATGCCTTTAATCCCAGCACTTGGGAGGCAGAGCCTGGCCGATCTCTGTGAGTTTGAGGCCAGCCTGGTCTACAGAGCAAGATCCAGAACAGGCACCAAAATTACACAGACAAACCCTGTCTTGAAAAACAACAAAACAAAACAAAACAACAAAACAAACCCCAAAAAACAAAAAAAAAAAGAAAAAAAAAGAAAAGAAAATGAGAAAGTCGCTAGGTGGTGGTGGCGCACACCTTTAATCACAGTACTCGAGAGGCAGAGCCAGGTGGATCTCTGTGAGTTCGAGCCGGCCTGGTCTACAAAGCTAGTTCCAGGAAAGGCTCCAAAGCTACGCAAGGAAACCCTGTCTCGAAAAAACAAACAAACAAACAAACAAACAAAAAATGAAAAAAAAGAAAGTAAAAAAACACAGTCCCTGTAGAGTGTGAAGATCAAGTCTTTGTGCATGAAAAGCTTACCACGTTCACAGAAGAAGAAACAGAGTGGCTTGCCCTTGATCATTCACTGGATCTGTAGACACTTGGGAAGCATTACCATGTGGTTTTGATTGTCCTAGAAAAGTGGAATAAAGTACTAAAGACAAAGGGTAGTTAGCAACAATGTTAGCAGTCAACCATGACAGAAGATAGAGCTCATGCCACACATCAAGGGGGAGGTTGACAGCTCATGTTAGGACATTAGATGTGTTTAGGCCAAAATGAAGAGTCATCTTTTCCTGGTCATAGTTGCAACAAAATCAGAAGGACAGCTGAAAAGATAGGAGACTATAAAATGATGCCCTTCCCATCTGACACAATTACACTTGTGTCAGTTAGGTTTTCTCTTGCTGTGAAGAGACACTATAACCATGGCAACACTTGTAAAGGAAAACATTTAATTGGGGTGGCTTGCAGTTTCAGAGGTTTAGTCCACTATCATCATGGTAGGACATGGCGGCATGCAGGCAGACATGGTGTTGGAAAAGGAGCTGAGAATTCAACATCTTGACCCACAGGCAACAGGAAGTGAACTGTGTTACTGGGCCTAGCTCGAGCATAGGAGACCTCAAAGCCTACCTCCGCAATGACACACTTCCTCCAACAAGGCCATACCTACTCCAACAAAGCCACACCTCCTAATAGTGCCACTGCCAATGAGGGCCATTTTCTTTCAAACCGCTACAACACTGCAAGACTCTGAGCCCCTACCCATCACCCACCTCCACCACCACCACCTTCAGCATGAAATCCTTAAGGACCTAAGAAAAATACTGCAAGAGAGTGGGATATGTCTCAGAGCTCAGAGCCAAGCCGTGATGTTTGCTTTTAACTTGTCACCGCCTCCTCTGCCCCTAGTAGTGGATTGACTAAACCAGTTCCTCAGCAGGATGGGGAAACAGAGCAGGAGGGTTGTCAGAAGCAGCACCTAGACCAGGGAGAATATTCTCAGTGACTCTGAGAAGGAGCTTTGAAAGGACTGACAAGACCCTGCATAGAAGCCTGTGGGGGTCAGGGAGGATGTAGGGTGGATTATCTATCTTCTCAACACTTGCTCCATTGACATTGGTTGGGGCAAGGAAAGTAAACTTTAAAAGATTCCTAATACCTATTCTCCCTGCCCTTCTTATGCCCTGGTTTTAGACTAACGTATTCTGAGAGTTCTAATTTTATTTTGCATCTTCAGCTTCAAGGTGTTAGCTGCTTCAGAAGAGCAGAAGTGTCCACCGGTGGCTAGAGGAACACACCCTCCCACTTCCCCCCATACCCCCATACCCCCCTCCTTCGGGCTCAACCCCTTTAGGCCTCGTAAATTCGAGAGGAGCCAGTTGCACAGATCTGAGGTCATTCTGGTTCTGCTTGGACCCCTTCGCTGTTGCTAAAAACATGTTTGTAGTGAGCTTGAGTTTCTGCTTAATTGAGGTGATGCTGCACAGTATGGAAGCCAGGCACCAGATCCCTAACACCCTCCCCCCCACACACACACAAATGCTGATGCTCCTAGTTTTAGGAGAGGGTACACTTTCTACGTTGCATCTGGCTCAGGAGTCAGCAGTGGGGAGGCAATAGTGTTCAGAGGTTTTTTTTCTTTCTATGTTATGTCCCTGATATACACAGAGTCTTCAGATTCGGGCAACTTTGCTCTGGTTTTCTGATTTCCCATGCAGGAGTGTTTTAATGATCAACAGGATGATGTCGATGACTGTTTTAGGAAAATGCCATAACAGGTGGAAAATTCACTACCAATTAAGAAAAGGAACTTCACGTTTGACATTATCTCAAATACTCTTAAAAAAAAAAAAAAAGGGCACCACAGACCATTTAAAGAACTTTGGTGGGAGTGCTGGTTGTTATGATTATCACACTGGGACTCTACTAGAGGACAATTTCCTCCCTATGACTAATGCATATCACAGGCTTGACCAGCTACAGCACTCTGTAATACTTCCTTTCCCTGACATAAGGTCTTTAGCCTGAGTACTTACTCAGGAACTTTTCAAAGTAGGTATCTTTCATTACAAAACTATCATCTGTCATTAAAAAATAAGACTA